>VMDR010000091.1:0-225513 GCA_007922815.1 Macrotus californicus | reverse complement strand
GGTCCCGTTTTCCCAGTCTGGCCCACGCCGAGGCACCCAGACACACCTGCACCGGCTGCACACACCGCAGACCCCCGGCCCGGTGGGCCCGCTCAGGGCCGACCGGGACTCTGAAAGGGCACACCCGCACAGGACACGCCTCGTCTACTCATCCTCCCGCGGCACCGCCCCGAAAGCTCTCAGCGCGGGACCCAGCCGCTCCCCCGCCCCGGGGGTCCGCCCGCCCCCATGCCCTCCCCTCCGTCCTCCCCCTAACGACGTTACCGTCACCCCTCTCCCTCCTGCGCTCCGAGGGCCCTACTTTTGCTCGCGGAACTCGGTCCCCGAGCCCCTCAGCGGAAACAAGGTGCCCAGTTCGCGCCGCCAGCACTTTGACTTACTGACTGAGGAGCGAGGGCCTACCTAGGTCATTGTCGTCTGGCTCACCGAGAGACCAGCGCGCGCTACCTCGGACTCACCTGCGACCTCTCGGCGGTGTCCACCCAGTACAAGGTGATTTTTCGGGCGATCATGCCTTCCTGCACCCTCTTGGGCAGCAACTTCTCCACCAGCTGCCTAGCGGTGGGCAGCGGGCCCAGCGCCTGCGCCTCGCAGCCGGACACGAACTGCAGCAGCTCCCTCTGCGAGTGCGGACAGGGGGCCAGCAGGAACACGGCGTTCCCGAAGCCCCCGAGCGCGCTCTCGGCCTCCCTGGCCTCGCTCTCCACGTTCAGCAGCCGCCTGCCGCTGCTGCGCAGCACCGGCTTGGCGGGCGACGTGATCTCAGGCCGGTCCCACTGGTAGTCCAGCAGCGTCTCCATCAGGGCGCTGTGCGTGTGCGCGGCCCTGGGCGCCGGGCCGGGCAGGTGGGCGCCGGGGGCGCCGTCCGCGAGCCGGGCCTCCAGCTCCTCCTCGAAGTCCTCCCAGGAGCGAGCCCCCAGCTCGCGGAAGTCAGACACGCGGGACGGCCGGCTCCGCGCCCCCAAAGAGTCAAAGAACCGGAAGGCCCAGCGGACCCCGGCCAGGCCGAAGCGGCAGCTGAGGTAGACGAGGAGGCGCAGGGCGGCCCGCCGGGCCACGTTCTGGCCGGCGGGGCCGCCCGCGGTATCCAGCAGCAGCATGACGTTGTGACAACGGGCCATGTCGGCCGCGCCGCCGTCGGAGGCCCGGGGCTCTCCCCTGGAATCCCGTTTCGGGGCACCAGCGCCGTCCCCTTCTCCTCGGGATCCTGATCTAAAGGCTCGCGCGCTCTCCAGGAAACACTACCATTGGCGGAGCCGACTTACTAGCTCAGCTTTTATTGGTCCCTTCCCTTACGTAACTTACGTGGGCGTCTGCCTTCCTTGGCGCTGATTGGAAGGGCGTGGAGCAAAAACTCCGCTGGACTGGGGGAGGGCGTGTCCGTAGGCGGGGCTCCGTGTTCCGGGAAAATCTTAGCGTTGATTGGCCTAAGCCTTCGTTTTAAAATTTAAAGAGGCGGCGCTAGGGCCGTGTCTGAAAGTTTCCTTTCTGGGAAGATGCGCGTTTGGGCGACTGTGCGCCGGGCTGAACGCACGCCTCTGGGGAAGGGGTCCCCAACCTCCAGGCCGCGGACCCGTACCGGTCTGGACCGATCGGGAACCCCAGGCACAAGCAGGATGTGAGCCGGAATGTAATGCGTCCGAATCCTCCTCAAACCATCCCGCCTCGAGGGGAAAAATTGTGTTGCACGAAGCCGGTCCCTGGTGCCAAAAAAGATGGGGGCCCACTCCAGGAGATGTTTACAATGTCCTCGAGAACAGCGCCGGGAAGGGATCTGAGATGCTTTGAATCCAAGTGGGTTCAAGCCACCCTAGACTTTCTATGGAGTAGAATCCAACGTGAAGACTTGACTTTTCGGCAATGTAAGTGAAGTTATTAAAAATTAACACTTCACTCCCTCCGCCTCAGTACACTTATAGGACTTTCTTTGAAGAAGGTAACCAGATCCAAATAAAAGACGTATGGACATCATAGAGATTTTTATTTTGAGAAAACCTGGAAACAACTGTAACGAGAATGATTGAGGCATGGTACCCAAGGGAAACGAACGTCATGTAGCCTTCTAAAATAATACCTTATATGTAATGTTAGAATTAAAAAAAGAGAGACTGCAAACAGCACACACGTTTTCTCCAAATTTTCTATCCGTACGTATATTTCTAAACTCTTGAGCTAATAGTGTGCATGCAACTTGTCTGCGATCGTTTCAGGGTGGTGAGATTATGGTGATTTTTCACTTTATTTTACATTTTCCGATTTTCTAAGTTTTCTGCAATTCTATATTTCTCTATTACTTTGACTGCGGTGGGAAGGGTGGGGGCGGGATATTCTTCATGAATAAAAAGAATCCTCAACTGCACAAAAGGTTGTGACCCTGGGTGGGGGCAGTACCTATTATTGCTTGTAACCGCACAGAGGAATTTAAACTCTCTGGCTAAGACTGGCTGCCTTTCCTCCCAATCCCGAGAGTCTCTGACCCAGTGGCTCCGAGAAACACCATCAAATCACGTGGTCTCTGTACGTTGTCCACATCTGGCCCTCTTGCCCGGCCAGCGTCCAGGGCCACCCACATGGACAGCACCCTAAAGGCGCTGTGTATACTTTGAAGATTTTGCTTCATGTTCTAAACTATCAGTTCCAAGAGGGCAAGAACTGTGTTTTATCAGCCTTTGCATCCTTAGTGCCTAGCACGGTAGCACTAAGTTATTTTTTTCGAATTGAACCGTTTACGTTTCCAAGCATTTCCTTCCTAGAAGCATTTCTGGACTCTGTGCAGGTACACACAAGTCACCACCAGAGGGCAGTAGCAGCCACCCTTCACTGCAGGGCTCTCCCAAGCCTACAGGGAAACCTTTCCCCAGAACTGCTTCTCCTTAATTTGGGTGAGAAAAGCAGAAGTCTGGGAACTTATTAGAGCTGGGCCACCCACACAGGAAAAAGGCCTTGGGGTGGCTGACAAGGCTGCCCCTGGAGCACATAGCTCCCATTCTTTTGAGAAAGGATGCTCCTCCCTCTCCCCAATAAAGCAAAGGGAAGGCACTTATCTCCAGCACCTAGTAGGACAGTCACGATTCCGTGCACTCCTCACGGTAATTCTGCAAGGCAGGCGTGACATCCTCCCTTTCACACACGGGGAGACTGAGGCTCAGAGAGCCTCTCACAGCCAGGAAGAGGGAGCGCTCCAGCGCTCCACTGCACCTCCCAAATGCTCTGAGCACAGAGCCTCCACCCCGACATGGAGCAGAGGGACCTCCAGGCCAGGCCGGCCCCACATCCCGTGAGCCGCTGAGCCCTGAGTGTGCACCCAGACTTTTCTGGTGTGCTGCACACCTGTACTGATCAGTTTCTGCGTGCCATGAGATTTAAAAAAAAAAAAAGGGGGGGGGATCGTTGTAAGAGAGAAATACTGAAACCGTAATAGCTTCCCTCCTGAGGCACTTAGCTCACATTGTACTCTGTCACTTTAAGCATTTCCTTTAACCTTCCCGGGGTTGTTTTTCTCCCTGTGGGTTTTTCTCTCCACCATGAGGCGGCTGGACTGGACCAGTAGTACTTGGCCCTGGTTACACATTAGAAGCATCTGCAGACTCGAAATGATCCCCAACCCCAAGCTGGCCCCACCCCCAAAGATTCCCACTGCACTGGATGGAGGGGGGGCTCCCATGTCAGTCACCTGGCTCCTGTTTGGGGGGGGAGGGGCGATGACACTGAAGATGTCCCTCCCCTTTGCAAAAGCAGCCGAGGTATCGGGACAACTCCAGTTCCAGCTGGACAAGGAGTCTTGAGGTCTCAGGTCAGGAGGTTTTTACCGACACCAAGAGCACGTGTCCTTGGTGGCTCTGAGGAAGGGGTGGGTCTTCTGAGGGCACTGTCCCTCCTCCACCATGGCCATCTGCCCAAGTGTCCGTTCTGCCACAGGTCTCAATACTGCACTGTGAGGCGGTGCTCCCAAGGGGAAGCTATCCATCTGTGGCAGCATTTCTGGGTGCAAAGAGGCAAGGGTGGCTTCTCCGCCCTCCTGGGAACTGCCGTCTTGCCCAGCTTCCTTGATCCAACCACAGTGACGGGCAGGAAGCTGTCACAGAGAAATGAGCAGAAAGAAGATCAATTTTGTCACACTATTCCTGCGTGTCTGGAAGATTCATATGTAATCTTGCCCAAACCCTTCTGGGTACAGTTTGGTAACCCTCATTTTTACAGCTTGGAGACGTTAAGTTGCTGGACATCACCCAGCTGAAGGGGCGCTCCCTGTGCTTACTGCGGGGGGCGGGGGGGGGAGGGGGGTGAGGGCAGGCAGCTGTGGTTCAGAAATGGGGACCGAAATGCACGGATAAGGCTGGCGGGGGTGGGGGGGCCTGCCTCACCCCTGCCCCATCATCCCTCTGACTCCTGCTAGCCTGAGTCTGAGGATGCTACACCACGCCACTCCCACCAGCTGCGGCCCTGAAATGTGTCTGAGGGCCAGAACCACCCCACAGCCTGAGGAGCTGGCCCTCCCTTTTCTGTCTGGGAGAGCCAAGCTGGGGCTGAAGCCAGTGAGGCGTGGCCCGGGCCTGCCTTATCAGGACTGTGCAGAGCCCAGGAAGCCCTTGCCTGGGCCTCGTGGAAGTGGTCCGGAACACTGGGTCCATCCACCGGTGTGGGAGCCCAAGGACGAAGGGAAGGCCCCCGGGGAGGCAGCCCGGGCCCCTTGAGGAAACCCATTGGGAGATGGAGCTAAGGCAGACGGCTGCGGTGGGGGGGCGGGGGACGGCGCCCTGGCCACTGAGCAGGGCTGAAACTCCTCATAAAATCAAACTACTGAAGCTGGTTATGCCACAAAGAACCTGCTTCTGCCCTTTGGGCTGGGGCGGTGCAGCCCTAGGACCAGCGCCTCTGCTGTCTGCCCGGGAGGGAGTGGCCTCACTTTGGAGGAAGGGGCTCCAAGTCCCATTGGCTACACTCCGAGGCACTTGTAGAGGCTCAGAGAAGCCATGCAGTCCTGGGTGGGAGGGTGGGAAGTAGCAGAGACCCCAGACAGTTTGGGGCAGGGGGTGCTGCAGCCTCCCTAATGGAGCCCTGGCCAGAGCAGAGGGGAGGACTGGAGTGAATCTGGAGGCCCCACCCGCCTCGTAATTCACCTGCCTCCCCCCCACCCTTTAGGAGACTAACCCTGCAGTTTCACAGCCTGGAGCTCAGCTAAGCCAAGGATGCCTGGACCACCTCACAGAGCCACGAGGAAATATTTCTATCTCACCGTGAATCTCGGGCTGCCAAGTGGCTTGGGAGTAGAGGGCTGGGAAAGTGCTTTTAATTTATTCTTCAAAAGTGTAAGGTTACGCCCCGGCCAGGTAGTGTCGTCCCCATACACCAGGGTCACAGGTTCGATCCCTGGTCAGGGCACAAGTAAGAATCAAGCAATGAGTACATCAACAGTTGGAAAAACAAATCGCTCTCCCTCTCTCTCTCTCTCTCTTTTACAAATCAACAAATACATTTTTTAAAAGACCCCTAACTATTTACTTAAAAAATCTTGCCCTGGCTGGTGTGGCTCAGTGGACTGAGCACTGGCCTGCAAACCAAAGGGTTGCGGGTTCGATTCCCGGTCAGGGCACCTGCCTGGGTTGCAGGCTGGGCCCCCAGTGGGGGGCACATGAGAGGCAACCACACATGGATGTTTCTCTCCCTCTCTTCCTCCCTCCCATCCCCGCTGTCTAAAAACTACATAAATAAAATCTTTAGAACAATAAACATAAAAATAAAAAATCTGTAAGGTCAGATGAAAACCATTTTGTGAGATGGGTCTGTGCTACAGGATGTGGAACGATTCTGGAGGTGGATGGTGGGACGCTGGCGGGACAATGGGAACGTACTTAATGCCACCGAAGTGTCCACCTTCACATTGTTAACATGTTGAATTTTAGGGTACGTATATTTTACTCCAAAAAAAATAAATAAGGAGGCGAAACCGGGGTCAGCTCAGGAAGCGTGTCAGGTTCCCTAGTCTTCCAACAGGGTCTGCGGGCAGCACCACCGGGGGTGTCTTCTTGTGAAATGTCAAACTGAGTGCAATTGAGCCTTCAGATGTGGCTTCCAATTGGCAGGAAATGCAGGGGTTAGGGAACGAGAGGCAACACGAGGAAGCGATCACACATACCTGCATGGGGCAGTCAACCCTGTCCGAGTTCCTCAGGTCCATGGCTGCAGAACCGCAGGGAATGCCCCCAAACAGACCAGCGGGGGCCTCTTCTAGTTTAAGACACAACAACTGCATCCAGTTCTTGGTCCTCGATTGGATTCTGGTTCGAACAATCCATCTGAAGAAGTCACTTCAGGGTCAGTGAAAGGCATTTGAATAAAAATAAGATATCTGTTCATTTTCTTTTTTTTTTTTTTAAGATTTTATTTATTTTTAGACAGAGGGGAAGGGAGGGAGAAAGAGAGGGAGAGAAACATCCATGTGTGGTTGCCTCTCACGTGGCCCCCACTGGAGAACCGGCTCGCAACCCAGGCATGTGCCCTGACTGGGAATCGAACTGGCAACCCTCTGGGCTCGCAGCCCTTACTCAATCCACTGAGCTACACCAGCCAGGGCTCTGTTCATTTTCTTAAGTACTATTGTAGCTACTTAGGAAAACAGATTTTGCAGTGACACCTAAGGAAGTATTTAAAGATAAAAAAAAACAAACAGCCCTGACTGGTGTGGACCTAAGGAAGTATTTAAAGATAAAAACAAACAGCCCTGACTGGTGTGGCTCAGTGGATTGCGTGCTGGCCTGCATACCAAACGGTCACCGGTTCGACTCCCCGCCCCAGTCAGGGCACAGGCCGGAGTTGCAGGCCAGGCCCCCAGTAGGGGGGCGCATGACAGGCAACCACACATGGATGTTTCTCTCCCTCATTTTCTCCCTCCCCTCCCCTCTGAAAATCAATAAAATCTTTAAAAAATAGTAAGTGAAGATGAAAATAGGTTATTCGCTTCTTTGACTTTGTTATTGTAACATAGTTAAGCAGAAGACAGATGAAACAAATAGGACAAAATATTCACAATGTTACATCTCAGCGATGAATGTTTTGGGGTGTGAGTGTTTCTCATATTAGCACTCTGTTTTTCTGTGTGTGTGAAACTTTTTATCATAAAAACATTTTTTTTTTTCAAGCAAGAATATTTGAGCAAACATTTTAACATCTGGAGATGTCAGGTAGAGAAATGCAGATTCCTGGCTTTTCTGGAACCTTCTGGCTGTCTGGCCACTGTGTCTGTATCTCCAAATGGACACAGCTCTCACTCAGCAGTGGCTGCTCCCTCTGTCCCTCTGCTGTCCCCCGTGTGCCCTTCCCTCTGCTCGCTTCTCTCACGAATTTGCCTTCCCGGCCCTTGGACACGTCTGAGTCGGTCTACACCTCGCGGAAGACTTAGTCACATTCACCAGACGAGACAAATGAGAGCCGAACTTCTTCGAGGCCAGCCCAGCAGGTTTCTCCCTTGGGCCTATTTGAATATTAAAATCTCCTCTGATGAATATTCTTTCCGATGCCCCCAGAGCTCAGTGGAGAGGACCACTCTGGTCCCAGGACCCCACGATTCTTTGATCCTCAAGACTCCCAGAGACCAAGTACAGTGGCTACGGGGGCGGGGGGGGGGGAGCGGTTGTGTAGAGAGAGAGGGAAAAGAAAACCATAACCATAGCTACAGTCAGAATATTGGGCAAGAGCACACGGAGCGTTCCAAAGCACTCAGCCACACGCGATGTCACAGCCCTGTCCAAAACATGCTCTCTGACTCACTCGGTTGATAACACAGTGAGGATGAGGCCCACGTGCATCCTGCACCACAGCCGTCGCCCAAAGGCCCTGGCGGCACCAGGAGCGGAAGGAGAAGAGGACCAGACCCTGGGACTCCACGCCTTCCAACTCACCCAGCCCTGCCCCTTCTCAACTCCCTGGGTCTGCCCCCCATTCCTGCCCTCCTCTGGTAAGGGAATCGGAGCCTGACTATCCAGGCACATCCGAGGACAGTCTAGCAGCCAGCCGTAGCGAAGGAAACGCAGGCGGAGCCGTGGGCGACATAGACAACATAGGAACAATCAACACTGATTGTAAATGGTGCTTGCCCTGAGCTGATCACTGCGGTAAGAACATGCATGTATTAACATCTCATTGCACAAAAACTCCATGAGGGAAGTACCATTCGCTGTCATCGGCATGCAAACCAGGTGTAGGAGGCTCAGTGACCTGTCCAAAGCCTTGTCCACACGCTCCCTCTGGCCTAGTCACTCACAGGGATAAGGGCCACAGTGAACAGTGAGCTGGTAAGCTGTACCCTCATTCCTGGGTGGGCTTCGCAGTCCGAGGAGGTCTGGAGGATGAGGATGTTTTTCTGGGCTTTCTGTGAACACACAAGGGCGCTTCTCTCATGATCCTCAAAGGCTTTTGGGGGCTTTCCAGGGGCTCTCCGGGGGCTCGCTTCCCTGGCAAACTCCCGGAAGTTGCCACAGGAGCCTGGCACCTCGGAAAGACCGCCGGACTCTCCTCGGACCACGCGTGCAGCCTCACTCGACCTCTCAGAGATGAGTGTCCTTACCTGTGAATCAGCACTAACACCAGCTACTGCAGCGGCGGCAAGGGTTACCTGAGATAACACATGCACCACGGGGGCGTGCTCATCCAGCCCGTTACCCACACCCCAGGGTCACAACCTCTGTGATGATTACAGGCTGGGTGGCAAGGCCACATGCTGCCTAAGACCCTCCCAGTCCCACAACGAACCTGGGCAACCTCCGAAGACCAAGCTAAGGCGAGTTCATGAGGCAGCGCCGCCTGCAGCAAGCACTTGCAGGGTGCTGGCCAGCTGCTGGGCGTCATGGACCACAAGTAACAGTGGGAGAGGAATGAACCCGGGAGGGGGCTTGTGACAGCCCCACCTGAACCACACCAGATAAGGGACTACAGGGTCAGAGTGGAGAAGACACCGGCCCCACCCACGGAGAACCCGAGAGGACAGGACAGCAAGCTAGGCCTTGACACTGAAGCTGGGCGCCCACCACGGCTCACCCCCCAATTTCTTTAATCCTCTCCTGAGGACACTCTTACGTTGCTTTGAGAGAAAGAGAGAGAGAGAGAGAGAGAGAGAGAGACAGAGCACAATGGGCTGCCTCCCACACGTGTCCCGACTGGGGATTGAACCTGCAACCTCTCCGTCTACAGCACAATGCTCCGAGCAACTGAGCCACACCAGCCAGGTCACACAGAGTCCCGTTCTTAAACCTCCTTCACGACTAACTACCTTTCCCTTCTTTCTTAAAAAGGCTACAGTGCAAAATCACCATGATGATTCTAAAATATTTTACGCTTCCGAGATATACAAAACCGAACCATTTTAAACAGAAGCAAGGGAGTGAATGCCTATATATCCACCACCCAGCTAAAAAATAACATACGACCTCCAAGCCACTCCGTGCCCCTCCCTGAGACGGCTTCCTTCCGGACTAAACGCATCCACACCTGTCTTCATCGGCCCAGGTTCCTCCTCCACATACACAGAACTGCCGGCCAAACGTTCATGCCAGACTACGGCCAGTTGCAGCCAGGGGCTGGCTGTGGATGCAAGAGTAGGGCAGAAATGACAAGTATTTTGTGAGAAGCCACGGCCTATGTGGAATGTGGAATAAAGAGTACTTTATTTTGTAGTATTAGCATTATCTGTACACTGTGTGCTACACGTCCTTTCCATCAGTGAAATCTACGTGCCTACATATGCAGACTTTCCTCCCACGGCACGGGGCGGAACCGGAGATTGACCTCGTGACCTCCGACCTGGGGCATCCATCAGAATGCTTGTTCGCTCTGGCCGGTGGCACAGTGGTGACAGCGCTGTCCCGTAGACCAAAAGGTCACCGCGGATTCTTCAATTCCCGGCCAGGGCACATACGCTGGTGGCGGGTTCGATCCCCGGCCAGGCAACTGATCACTGTTCCTCTCTCATGTCCATGTTTCTCTCTCTCTAAAGGCAATGAAAACATGCCCTTGGGCGAGGACTATAAAAATGTGTTTTGTTTTGTTTTGTTTTTAATGCAAGTTCAAGACACGGAGCAGCCGGGTGAGGGGATGGCTCAAACAGGTGAAGGGGAGTGAAAGGTACACCCTCCGGTTATAAGATAACCAACTTACAGGGACGTCATGTCCACCGCAGAAAACAGACTCCCTAGCACTGTGATAACTTTGTGTGCTGAGTGATCATCCCTACACCTGCCGTAATAATCATTCTGTAAGGGAATGAAATGTCCCACCACCGTGTCGTACACCTGAAACTAACATAATGTTGCATAGTAACACCATTTCAGTGAGTTTTGTTTTTTTTTTTAAAGTACAACCTCAAGGTCCCCAGTGTCCAGACAAACCTTTGGCGTTCCAGCCAGCTTTGGGGCTTCTTCATCCCAGTGCTGGGGCCTGTACATCACTCCTTCTTCTATTAGTTTAGTGACAAAAGATGTTGTTTTAAGATTTTCTATTGATTGATTTTGAGAGAGAGAGAGAGAGAGAGGGGAAAGGAGAGAGAGACGGGCAAAGAAAGATTGATTTGTTGTTCCGCTTACTTGGCTGATTCCTGTACGTGCCCGGAGGGGGCATCCACCCTGCAACCTTGGTGTAGGTAGGGATGCTGCACTGAGCAGCCGAGCTACCCGGCCAGGGCTTCTTTAATATTTTGTTCACTATTTAGTGTTTTCGTTGTCTCATCAGGAGAACCACGCAGCTGTCTAGTCTACCACACTCACGGTGCGCTGCTGACCCGCAGGCACGGGGCTTGGCTATGCTTCGGGGGCCGCGGCTTCATTTCTTCACGGCGTCTGTCCCCCCCACACACAGGCAAGCAGACTCGGCCACCTCGGCACATGCGGCAAGCCAGCAGGTGCCACCTGGCTGCCGTGCCGCTTCCTGTCGCCTCATGCCACGGGTTTGCATTCAGGGTGTGAGAGTTTGCATGGCTCCCTTGTCCGGAGCTTGCTCTGTTCTGCTCTCACTTAGGGAACTGGACGAGTGGCTTTGGCTGGCAGGCGAGTTACTATTCTTGTCCTTATCACTGTCACCATTATCCTGGGGTTCCCACGTCCTGCTTGTCAGGCAGAACAAGATCCCACCGACTGCCGTCGCAAAACGCCACAGACTGCGGGCTTAGACAGGGGGAATGGGTTTCTCACAGCTTTGGAGTCTGGGAAGTCCAAGATCGAGGTTCCCCGCGTGGCCGGTTGGGGGAGTGGGGTTGGGGGAGAGGGAGAGAAACAGAATGAGCGAGCGTGTTCTCTGACGTCTCCTCTTATAAGAGCACTAATGTTATCGGATCAGGGTGCCGCCTTTATAAGCCCACTTGACCTGCATTACTTCCTTACTCCAAATATACCTACAGTCAGAACGAGGGCTTCCACACCTCCATTCAGTGCTGGTGGGGACACAGTTCAGTCTGCGGCACTCCCTCTGACCAGGAGGCCCAGTACGGAGCCCTAGAGTCAGACCCAGTTCCAAGTCCACAGCCCAGCTCCGCTACTGCACCGGCTTTGCGGGAGGTTTGACCTTTCTGACCCTCGGCTCCCTGTCCTGAAAAACAAAAACTGTACGTCCCATTTCCGGGGTGGGGTCGGGGGGTGGCAAAATGACTGCATTCGGAGAGTAGCTGGCACAGTACCTGGCACACGGCAGGGGCTCGGGATGCGGTTTCCCCAGTGATGCTGCCCACCCTGTGGTCCTCGGACCCACCACACCGGCCGCACCTGAAATCATCACAGATATGGAACGTCAGGCCACATCCCAGACCCGCCAGCTCTGAATCTGGGTCTAACGCCGGCCCCCGTGATTCAAATGTAGAAGTGTGAGAGGCACTGAAGTCAACGGCGTGACCTGGCCGGGCTTGGCTACCGGGCGTCTTGAGAAGCAGGGGTGTGATTTCGGGGGAGCCGGGGCCAGGCAGCCTGGTGATTTCACTCGGCACAGCTCAGCCCAGCGGAAGGCTGGGAAGGAGGAGAGGCAGGGAGCACAACCTGCGGCTCAGAGAGCCCACGACGCCAGCCAAAGCTCCCCCCAACCCCTCGCACTGTCTGCACAGGCCACGCTGGACACGGTCCCCCACCCGGTCTCCAAGGGGTCTGACTGGCAGGTTGGGCCGGGGGTCACTGTTGGTTCCAAGACACGTCCTCTCTTCGGCCAGTCCCTCTCGGCAGCCTGGCCCCTCGGTCTCATCCCTGCATCTCTCCTTCCGTGGCTTTTCCCCTGCCCATTTCTCCTGCCTCGGCCCTGCCCACCGTTGCTCATCCTGTGAAACTCAGTGTGAAGGCCACCCCCTCCTCCCTGCGCTCACACTCACATTCCACACGGCTGTGGGGGTGCGGCGTGCACCTGCCCGCCCTGCCCTCCAGTTTCGTGGAAAAGTCGCGAAGTTGGGGGTTTATTGCTGAATGCTGCCTCTGCCATTGCCTAGCCCTGAGACTGTGAGCAACACCCTGAGCTTCTAGGGGCTTCCCTTCATCATCAGTCAAAGGGAGTCAGGGCTCTGGAGACTCAAGTTAAGGATGCAGAGCACGCAGGATTTTGAGGTCGCACCCTGGGCGTGCAAGAAACGTCACAGTTCCTTTTTTTTTTTTAATCAGCTCAAGTCTGACTCCAACAGGCTGGAGGGGAAATTCAATGTCAGTCCTTACCGGGGCTCGCTCGCGCTCGCTCTCTCTCTCTCTCTCTCTCTCTCTCTCCCCACCTCTCCGCACACAGTAATCTCGGAAACTCTCCTGATGTGCAAAGCATGAGAGAAGGAGCCTGAGATCTTGAATCCCACCCTGCACCTCAGAGATGTATGCACCTGGGCGTGCCGGGTCCTGCAGTGCTTAAGAGGGCTGCTGGGGGCTTGGCCCTGCCCCCACCGCGCGCCAGTGGCACGACCGTGACCATGGGAAAGCGACCGTGGGAAAGTCACTTGACCTCTCTGATCCTCGGTTTTCTCACTTTAACATGGGGACAATGACAGCACCGATGATTGTTAGGACTCCAACTAATCCACAGAGAGCACTTGCTTGGCACAGGCCGGATGACAGTGCGAGGTTTGCTTTGGCAGAGGACTGGCCCTGGGCTTGGCTGACTCAGCCTTCAGTCAGCACGGGCCCTCTTGCCCGGTTTCCGGTTGATGACAGGGGCTCCGTGGGAAGCCCCGGTCCGGCTCTGGTGTTGCGCCGCCCCTCCCGCCCCACTGCTCGCCCCCCAGCACTCCGGACACCGCGCACTCCTCTGGTGTCCCACAGCCTCTAAGGCGATTCTGACACCGTCGACCTGGAGACAGACCCCACCTCGGTGACTGTCCCCCACTTCAGATGCCAAGTGCAAGTAGGTCCCAGGTCACCCGCATCTGACTCGGCTACAAATCGGGGTGCCCGTGACCCCCTCCCCTTTGGGTGTGAGTGTTTGCTACGTCAGCCCACAGAACTTAGGGAAATACATTTGCCAGTTCAGAAACGGACACGATAAAGATACAGGTGAACAGCCAGGTGAAGAGGTGCATCGCAGGAGGTCTCGGAGGGTCCTGAGCACAGGAGCTTCCGTCCCCATGGCACTGGGACACGTCCACCTCCTGGGGTGGACGTGTTTGCCACCCTGGAAACTCTGAGCCCCATGCTTTCAGGATTTTCTGGACGCTTCCTCATGTAGGTGCGATCAGTTATTAACTCCATTTCTAGCCGCTCTCCCCTGTTGGAGGACGGGGGTGGGGGTAAAAGTTCCCAGCTTCTCACCATGGCTCGGTCATCCTGGTGACCAGGCCTGTGCAGGAGCCCGCTGGGGTCTCCTCAACACACTCACAGGTGCTTCAGGTGCCCTTAGCCCTTAGGACATTCCAGGGCTCCAGGAGCTTCGTGCCAGGAACTGGGCAGACACTGACGGACATGTTTTCCATTGTTTCACACCAGGAGTGGGTGACCACACGGGTCGCTGTGCAGACCTAGGGACTCTCCGAGTCCTGTGTGCACACACATGTGCGGGTGTTCTCAGAACCCTTACAAGACCCAGGGATTGTGATCGGCTTCCAGGCAGGGAGACTGCCTCAGACCGGCTCAGCACCTCGCTCCGGCTCGGAGGGTAGAAAGTAGGACTTGAAGCTGCATCTGCCCCTTGTGGGGGAGGGTCCTACAGGTGTTGGGGGGGATGACCCGACCAGGTCACCCTCACTGCGATCCCTGTCTGTCCACTTGGGGCCCCTGTGGTAGAGAGGGGGCTATTTGCTGTCCTTGCCCCACGCCTTCCCCTCCTCTCCGCAACCCCCGCCCCTCTCCCTTCCCTGTCTCCCCCCCACCCCACCCTGGCGGGGGGTGGGGGGGGCAGTTAGGAGGCCGCTGGGGACAGGGTTAGCTGCTTTCCCCAGCGATAGTCTCAGCTGGCTGCCTCCCCTCCCCCGCAGGTCTCCCTTATCTCGGGCCATCGGATCTCTGCTGCCATGTGCCCCCCCACCCCGTCCAAGGTCACCTCCTGAGGGTTCCAGTGCTTGCTCACTGCACAGGCCCCCTTCTACCTTGCCTGGAAAGCGGGGAGAGTTTTAAAGAGCCAGGTCCTTGCCTGGAGCCCTCCACTCTGTAGCCCCAGGAAGGAATCAGGGTGAGAGGCGCAGGGAGAGCACCGTGGGCTCCCCATCAGGAGACGGGGGATTTGTCCCAGGCTCTGTGCCTCGCTCACTGCAGAACCCTGGACCAGTCGCATCCTCTTTCTGGGCCTCACTTTCCCCAGCTGGGAAAAAAAAATGTGACTGGACCTGCCCTGACTGCTGAGGCTCAGTGGGTGGGGTGTCCTCTGCAAACCAAAGGATCGCCCCCTCAGACTCCCAGTCCGGGCCAGGACCCCCATGGGGGGCAGGGGGGGACGTGCAAGAGGCAACCCATGAATGTTCCTCTCCCTCTCTTTCTCCCTCCCTTCCCCTCTCTCTAAAAATAAACAAACAAGATCTTTACCAAAAAAATGTGGCTGAACCAGATGCTCTGTGAGATGCCTTCCAAGAGTGTGTGTATACATACACCCCGCATGGCGGGGGTGGGTTGTGATGGCATGTACATAACATTTTTTTCTTTACTTACAAATACTGGCAACCCTACCCTCTGCCAGGAAGGAGTCCCCTGGCTGCTCGGCCCCGAGAGGGAAGAGATCAAGATGAAACCAATCCCTGAGGGGAGGTGGGGGAGTAGAGGCAGGCAGAAGGGGAAGGAATCCCTGGGGTCGATTTTGACAGGGCAGAGAACCCTGGAGCTTTGGGAAAATGAGATGCCGGAGCCCCACACCAGGCTGATTCAATCAGAATTTCTGGGGGTGCTATTTTTTCTGGAACACCCCAGATGAGCCTGACGTACGAGGAGGGTCAAGAACCACGGGTGGGCAGCAATGGGTCCCCTGAAAAGCTTGTTCTACGCAGGCTGCCGGGTCCCCCTGCAGGTTCCGACTCACGCCTCTGGAATAGGGCCCGTGTTAGCTCCCGGTGAACGCCTGCACGCCTCACCGCGCACGCACACACGCAGGCAGTGCTGCAGCAACGCAAACCTATGATCTCACAGTTCTGGAGGCCAGAGTCACCATGTGCCACCGCCCCACGCAACTGTCAGGACGGGGACCAGCGTCGTTCGGGGGAGACGCTTTGAGAGCGGGGTGGGTATAGAAGACACACTCGGTTGGGGACAGGGAGAAACAATGTCCCGCCGCCAGGGACACACACAGAAGCCAGTGATGAGCGAGGACGGCCGCCTTGAAGGGAGCGAGAAGGATGCTGTGGGGGGTGACGGGGGCCTCGCTTAGGTCATAGTCGGGCAGGGCTTCTCTGAGGGGGGCTGTTTGGACTCACTACTCAACACGGTTCCTGGACCAGCAACCCTAACCTCTCCCGGGACCTTGTGAGACCGACAACACCCTCCGGGCCTGCTGAGTCCCAGTCTGCAACTCAGCCAGGTCGCCCAGCATTCCTGTGAGGGCGGAACTGTGAGGAAGGGGGAGCACACAGCACATTGGCCCCTGCCCTTCGGGGCTGCTCCCGACACCCTGGATGCTCCCGCTGCGCCCGCCCGGCCACCAGCCCAGGAGGGACCCACGGCCCTGGGGCCCACGGCAGGCCCTCGTCCGTAGCCACGTGGCCAGACAGCTTTGGTTCAGTGGCTGCCACCCACCAGATGGAAGCACCTGAAACCGGAGCTCTGCTGGGCTTGGAGGACACTTGTCCTCTGATGGGCGGGGACAGTGTAACTGAGGCCTGTGTTTACGGGTACAGCTGCGGAGCCGCCGGCTCTGGGTGCCCTGAACACCCCTGGGAAGGCCGGACCCTCAGGGCCCCTCACCGGCCATGGAGGGTGATGACGAGTTCTTCGGCCCCTTCGGGGCCAAGGAAGCCTTCGTGGTGGGCTGGTGGGTAGCATTCAGCTGTCATGCTAGGGTGACCCTATGTCCCACTCGCCCAGGGCAGTCCTGTTTACACCTGCCGTCCTGGTGTAATTATTAACGATGTCCCCTCTCCCTCTGGTTTGGATAATACATTAAAGGGTCACCCTGCTTATAGCCCGAGTTTGGCCCCCAGAACCAAAGCAAGGGGACGCTGGGAGAACTGGTCCAGGAGCCGTGACCGTGAACTCCTGTCTGTCTGGCTGGCTGCTGTCACCTGGGGGGACTGTAGGCAAGTCCTCTCCGCCTGCCATTGTCACATCTCAACCGAACGGGTTGGACCACAGGGACCCCTCCTATCTGGGGAATTGATGAACTCAAGACGTGGGTCCCTGGGGTCTCCGCAGGCTGATGGGGACATTGCTCCTTCCCTAGCAGCTTTGACTGTCTTCTGGGAATCCCGCATTCTGCTAGATCTTCCTGTAGAACCTGCTCTCTGTGCAGCTCACAGCCCTGGGCCGGTGTCACCGCCTGTCACCCTGCCTTCTCCCCCCAGAGCGACCCTTCTTTAACCTGCACGCCCACACTGAGTGACGTTTAGGACCAATAACTTAATAACCCGCAACAGTGCCTCCGCTTATCACAACAGGATAATCATGTCAACCCTGTAGGATTAGGGGAAACGTTCATACGGTGCTCAGCTCGTAACAGGAACTCAGCAAGGGATTATCGCCCAGCCTCCCGGGTGCCGCCTTAACGTGGATGCCTGCTCCCTCCCCGACTCCAAGCCAACCCCCTGCTGGACGGCTCAGCCGGAGTCTTAACAGAGTTGTCTGAGAATGACCGGAGGTGATTTCCAAGCACCAGGAGGTCACGCTCTGTAGCGCCCTGTCACGGCAAGGTTCTGTGACGGCCCATATTCCTCAGCCCCACCCCACAGGGCGAATGTTCCACTTGTCATTTGGCTGAAACGTGGGGCGCAGTGATGTGGGCCCTTTAATCCCTTGAAAAGGATCGCAAAGCTTCAGTGAACTTTATTTGCGCAACATCACGTTGTTCAATTAAACTTTCTCCCCTGCCCTGACTGGTGTGGCTCACAGGCCTGGGCGTCGTCCCACAGACTGAAAGGTTGACGGTTTGGTTCCTGGTCAGGGCACAGGCTGGGGCTGCGGGCCAGGTCCCTGGTTGGGGACGTGCAAGAGGCCACCGACTGATAATTCTCTCCCACATCGATGTTTCTCTCCCTCGCTTTCTTCTTCCCTTCCCCTTTCTCTACAAATAGATACATAAAATCTAAAAAAACAAAAAAATCACCTCTCCTCCCTCCCTTTGCTCCTTTAGTCTTGCGTTCAAGGGCTTGGCCCCAACAGGTAAAGCACCGGTGTCACTCCGCACAGTGACACTCACCCAGCCGCCTGGCCCCTCTGAGGCCCAGCTAACTCTTCTCTGCCACCAGGGGGGTCGTTGTCCCCAACTCACAGACTCACGAGGGTTTTCCACGAGGTGGTATATGAAAAGGACCTGGGGTAAGACAAGTCACAAGCAAACACAAGTTTCTGGTTTCTAGTGCTGAGCAACAAACGATCCCCAGAATTCAGCGCCTCCAGAAACGATCCGTTTTCTGTCCCGGCTGGGATGGCTCAGTTGGTCGGAGCATCGTTCCACACACCAAAGGGTTGCGGGTTCGATTCCCAGTTGGGGCACACATGGGAGGCAACCAATCAAGGCTGCTCTCTCATAGGGTTGCTCTCCCTCTCTTACCTTTCTTCCCTCTCTAAAACTGACAGACATTTTTAAAAATTTAACAAAACCGTCCACTTTCTGTGCATGGTTTTGTGGGTGTGAAATCTGAGGATGCTTACCTGGAAGGTCCCTGCCTGGGTGCGCAGGCCGTTGTGGGACGGGGCTGCTGTCGTGCGAAGGCTGGGCCGGGCTGGGCGTCCAAGGCGACGCGCTCACTCGGTGGGCAGCTGATACTGGCCGTCGGCTGGGGGTTCCACCTGGGACAGTTGACCAGACCACCTATGGGTGCCTGTGCAGCATCGAGGGCATTGAATTTCTTACGTGGGAGGTGACTTCCCCACCAGAGCAAGCCTCTCAAGGGACCAGGCCAAAACTACCTGGCTTCTCTATGACCTAGTTTTATAAACCACATGATCTATTTCTGGAAGCCTGCCCGGATTCAAGAGCAGAAGACACAGGCCCACTTCTCCACGAAAGCAGCCACTGGCACGTGGGCTGGCAGGTCCGGAGGCCATCTGGGGAAAATGGAACGTCACCACCCGCCCCAGTCATACATACATTGGGGCTTTTATCAGTTCCAATTCTTGCTCGTGAACTACAGAGCCTGGCTCTGGTCAGCTTAAGCAAACATTTTTGGAAGGCCTCGTCAACAAGAGGTCACTGCCACCAAGCCAACAGGAGTCCCCAGTCTGGGATGCAATAAAAGCAGAGCCTTCATTGGTGGGGTAGTACGCAAATCAAGGAAAGGAAGCCTCCAGAGGAAGCTGAAAGGGTACTCCTCTGATTGCAAGGGGAGGCCCACTTATACAGAGCAACCATTTACCTTGGTTCCTGATTGGTCCATTTTTTATGCAAATGAAGGATCCCACTTTGCACAGTTTGATTGGTCCAAATGGCACTGTCCTGACTGGTTGGAATCTCGACCCCCAGAATAGTCATTATGGAGCCACTCTGATTAGTCACTGAAGATGCAAATGAGGACATAGCTGTGCAGCTTCAATTGGATGAGGCAGGTCTCAGCTCATTGGTCGAAATACAATTCCACGAATCCCTTTATAAGGGTTGGCTCAGAGAGCAGGAAGGCAGTGCAGGCGGTTTCGCAGCCTGGCGAGTGGTTTTTCCCATCGTGCAGCGTGCACAAGAGGCTTCCTGTAAACAACAGCTGTTAGGCTCTGATCATGAATTTGGGCCCAGTTACCTGCCAGGAGTCCTTTCCCACAGGGAAATTCCTTCCATAGTCAACAGTCTTCAGGGCTCACAGAATTGATGGAGGCTGGGAGGCCAGGAATGGAGAATGGGCCAAACCAAGGAGCTCTGGAGGCCCAGGCATCGAGTTCCTCCCGCAAATGAAGAAGCATAAAAGCAGAGCCCAGAAAGAGCGAATACACTGAGTCATAAGCTCGCCTCCTGATGGGGCCATTGGTACCTTTTGCTTTCACACTGGGATGTTGGGACCTTCTCCAACAGAGACGGAACTCAGTGGGAGATTCTCCAAAGGAGAGCTAGGAGGCCATGGGGCAGGGGGGGATGGATGCCAGCATGCCCAAACCAGAAATGTCCACCACAGAGCCCGCAGACGGAGACACCCTTCTGCAGTGATCGGCGCCCCCGGAATACTGGGCAGGAGGCTCAGAGGAAGCCAAGAACTCTTACGACTTGGAGGACTCTCACTTACAGGAGGAATTTGACCTGCTCATCATGGTTATAGGACAAAGTTTTAGTTCAATATCAGAAAGAACTTTCTCTTGCTGAAAAAAAAATAAAAGTATTATGTGCTTCATGTTTTGAATAGGCAGGAGATTCCCTGCAAAAGCATTAGAAGGAACACAGCGAATGTCTCCCTCCCACTGCTGGTCCCCGTTCATCTACGTCTCCGTCCATTCCCGCCTCCGCTCCAGATACCCATCCTGACAGTGCTCGCATGCGCGCCCGTAGCTTTTCCTCCTTTCAAGCTTTTTTTCAAATTTATGTTTAAATTGCACTAAAATACACCTAACATAAAACAGACCGTTTTAACCATTTTGAGGGGTACGACTCACCGGCGCTAAGCACACGCACGGCTGTGCCGCCACCACCGCCGCCCACTGAACGCCACCACCCTGGGCCACTCTTCCCTGTTTCTAAGCATTGGCCTCTCCGAGGTGCCTCATACAGGCGGGGTCACACAGCGTTGGTCCTTCCGAGAGGGAGCCTCTACCAAACGAACATCTCGGCCGCAGACGTCGCCTGATCCTGTGATGCTCCTACAAGACTTGACTCAATCCGTCACGCTGCTGCTAACCTCCTAGGAAGTTATTTCTGCAGCTTTTAGATCCTGAAGTGCTACCATGCAAATACGTAAAGGTACATATAAATTCTGGAATGAGACGCAACAGAGGATTGGCAAGAGTTATCTCCAAGGTCCTGGGCCGTTTCTGTGTCCTTCCTTTGTTTGCCTTGCTCACAACGAGCTTCCTTCTCTCTGTACTCAGGGACAGCAATAACACTGTTGTCATTACTGAAAAACATTACACGGAAGCACATTTCGCTCTAAAAACGCACCTCGGAAACGATGTGGGTCAAATTAAAACGCACCAGAATCGGCTCGAATGGGAATTTGCATGGTCCTGTCTGCGGCTTGGGCTCCCCGCTCCGACCCCAGAGTTGCCCGCCCCCACTTGCCGGCCCGTGCTCATCACAAGCCCGCACAAGCCCAGGCCCAGGACCCACCAGCCTGGGCTGGTCTCCCTCCCTGGCTGGAGCCTGCATGGGACGGACAATGAGTTCCCGCAGCAGGGAAGCCCGGGCGGGTGTTGCTGTGGAGACACAACTGTCCGTCAAGCAGGGGTGAGCCTTGGACGTCTGTGTGGGGCGCAGGTGCGCCTCCCTCCCTTCCTCTTCCCCTACTCCCCGCATCCTGTCTCCCTCCTTATGGCCTCCCTCTGTCCCTCCCTTTATTTTTAATCCTCACCCAAGGATATGTGTATTGATGAGAGAGAGAAAGAGACAGACAGACAGAGATGGGTCACTTTCCATAGGTGCCTCAACGGGGGATGGAACCTGCGACCTGGGCATGAGCCCTGACCAGGGATCCGAGGTCGAACCCACACGCCTTTGCGGTCCAGGATGACACCCAGCCTCCCTTTTTCTTCCCCTCCATTCCTGGCTTCTCTCATTTCTTCCACATCTCCCAAACATATGTCAAGCACGCGGAACACAATGAAGAGCCACCTACTGTCCTCTCCCAAGGGACCTGCCGCCTGGAGAAGGAAGCAGCGAAGTCCTAGAGTTCATGGCTGTGTGCTCAGAGCCCTGAGGGAGGGCTTCCTGGAGGAAGTGATACCTGTGATGAACCCTGATAGGCGAGCAGTTACTCAGGGAAGAGAATGAATGAGAGCTCAGTCCCTCATGGGCAAATATGTTGCTCCTGCAGGTTCCCGACTGGTCCCTCCTGCTCCACAGAGCCAGCCCTGCCCAGAGGCCTTCCTTGGTCGGGGCAGCACCCTGACCATCTTGTGCCTCTGCCGCCCCTGCCAGCCGCAGCTGAGTCAGGGTCTGCCTTTGTGCTCAGGGCTTTCGCAAGCGGCTTGCCCACCGCTCCTGCCAGGTCATGCCCGGGCTGCGTGCTTCTCACCGTGGCTTTGACGATCCTTCCGCACTTGCAGCCCAGATCTTTTAATCCCGCGTTCTTTGTGTTCTCCCCACGGATTTGAACATGAGGGAAAACCGGTTTCCTTGCTCCACAGGAGAACAGTTCGAGAAAGCCGTCATTAGGTCTGTCTCTGTCAGGGTCAAGTTCATGAAGGCCTTTCGGCTGAGGTGTGAGGGGGCAGGAGTATGTTTGGGGACATTTCTCATACCCTCGCCTCTGCCAAGGACCCCTCCTGGGTGCCCTGGAGCCTCTGCTGAGTGGGCCGTCACTTGCTAAAAGATGCACTTGGGGATTGTTAGCCCCGATGGAACACTGGTTGTGTCTGTGGATGGAGCCCTTGCCTTTTCCAACTTTCTCCTGGATTTAAAAGGTGTGCCACGTGCCCTGGCTGGTGTGGCTTGGTGGATTGAGCACTGGAGGGCAAACCAAAGGGTCCCAGTTCGATTCCCAGTCAGGACACATGCCTGGGTTTCGGGCCAGGTCCCCAGTAGGGGGTACATGAGAGGCAACCACACGTTGATGTCCCTCTCTCTTTCTCTCTCCCTTCCTCTCTCTAAAATTAAATAAATAAAATCTTTTTTTTTTTTTTAAAAAAGAACCCAGGCCTGTAGTCTTACACAATGTCCCTCAATGTGGGTTTGCCGCTGCTTCTGCTTGATTAAGTTTGGGGCACGTGTTTCTGTCCACAAGGACACGGATGAGATGCTGTGTCCGTCTCAGATTCACCTACCCGGGAGCACAGGGTGTCCCATCCCCCATGACCAGTGACCTTGGTTTTGATCTCACAGGTTGTTACGGAGGACAGAGTTCTGCACAGAGACCTGTGTCCTTTCCCCTCAGCCCACGGGCCGGCAGCCACACTATTTCTGAGGAGGCCCCGGGGCTGGAGCTCCTGAGTCTTCCTATGCCTGGGACAGAGAGCCCCAGACGAGAACAGGCCACTGTCTGCCTCAGCGATCTGCAGCCTCGTTCATCTCGGGGCGGGTCAGCAAATTGCTAAGATTCTGCAGCACGCCAAAAAATCCATTTTTTTGGCCAATTTGACCAAAAACATAGGTATAATTTTGTTTCATTCACACTATATGACTATTGCTGTGTTGGCTGTTGTCATTTTTTTATTTGACCGTCTAAGGGAAAAGAGGCCAGTGCCCCTGGCTACGTAGTCAGGTATGGCACGTACTGGACGTTCCTGCCCCCACCAGGCAGCTCGGCTGCTGAGAGCATAGTCCCAACACGCCAAAGCTGCAGGTTCCATCCCTGGTCAGGGCGCACACAAAAAACAAATGGTGATTACATAAATAAGTGCAACAACAAATTGTTGTCTGTCTGTCTGTCTCTCTCTCTCCGCCCCACTTTCCTCGCTCTCTCTAAAATCAATCCATCAATTAAAAAAAATTCTTGCAACACACCAGCGGAAAAACACTGCTCTACCTTGTGGAAGCAACTCCCAATTCTATTGACAAGCTTTCCACAGGACCTTCCCATTCATTTCCAATGCAAACAGGAGCCACTGCTTCCTCGAAGCACCGGCTACTGGTGCTGACGTCGCCCATCCCCATGGGAGCCGGGAGCCGGGAGCCGGGAGCCGCCTTAGCGTCAGGGCATGCCTTACAGTTACCTGGTTCTCACAGACCTCCTGAGGGCGGGGTCCTCCTGTCACCCCATTGGGTGACTGGGCTACGGAGACCGAGAGAGATCAATAGCTTATCTGAAGGCTCCCAGCTAGGAAGCAGCAGGGCTGGGACTCGAACCCCG
The DNA here is from genome assembly GCA_007922815.1 of Macrotus californicus. NCBI lineage: Eukaryota > Metazoa > Chordata > Mammalia > Chiroptera > Phyllostomidae > Macrotus > Macrotus californicus. Next base: position 202,028 of record VMDR010000091.1, on the reverse strand, counting down.
GCCCCTTTGAGCGTCTGTGTCTAGCGCTACAGACCAGGATCTGGGTTCTCCCTGGAGCCTCACAGCGGACCAGGGCAGTGGGCAGGGCCGACCACAGGTCCTCAGACATTTGCGGACGGAGGAAACAAGCCCCCGCCCCTCGAGAGGGGATGCGCTCTGACCAAGTCTGCCGTCCTGGAACCAGCCCTTGGAGCTGGAACCAGAAACTCCCGAGTCCGGGCGTCCTGCCCTCACGGGACCGAGGCCAAGGAGGCCAAGAGCGATCTGCCAAGAGGGATGGGCAAAGGGAAGGACGACCCGGTGCCTGTCCCTGCACATCTCCCTCACCTTGGCCTACCGCCTCAGAGCAGGATAATCGGAATCTCCTGGACTCTCAGCCCACAACGCCCCGCCCCCTGGCCCGGCAAGGCGGCTGCCCCGCCCTCTGCTTCTCTCTCCTGGGGAGACAGCCCTCCCATCCCAGGCATCCTCGGTGTCATCGCCATTATCGAGTCACCCACAGTATAGGAGGAAGTGGCTGGTTTCTCAGGGGAAACCCCTCCCCAGCCCTGCCAACCTGAGCAGCTGGTTTCTTGAACCCTGCTCTCAGAGGCCAAGCCCAGAATGACAGCTTTCTGATGGTCATCGGAATCGCGGAGCTGGGTGGGGAGCTGGCCTGGATTCCTGCCGCGGTGAGCACACGGAGAGGAGAAAAGGCAAAGGGCAGAGCGGGAAGGTCCACTTCTTATCTGCTCTGCAAACCCTGCATCGGCTCACCTCTTCCGTGAAGCCCACCCTGATCTCCCCGGTGTCCTCCAAAATCTCCTCAACGACCTAGGAAAGTGCTTGCTTCTGCTACAACCACGGAGGGCAGACAACTTTCACCTTCTCTTGTACAAATGCGGTGTGGGGGGGGGGATCATTTTTCTCCATGGCACTTACCACCCTCTAACAGACTACACGCTTTACTGACTCATCTGTTTTCTTTTTGAGAACCCCCCCCCCAAAATGCAAGTTCCATGAAGACAGGCCTTTGGCCTCTCTGTCTCACTGATGTATCCCAGCACCTAGAACGGTGCCTGGCACATAGTAGGTGCTCAAAGAACATCAGTCACCCTTTCCTTCCTCTTCACCCACCTTCTGGTTTCTTCTTCGGACTTTTCTGGTTCTTTCCAAAATCTCTACAATCCACTCGTAGTACCTTTTCCTCACAGAAAAATTAGGCAACCAGATTTGTGTGGACACCCTACGGACTAAGCATACATTCAACTCGAATTCCAGAGTTAACTCATGTCGAGATCCCACGCGTGAACCAGGAGGCCATTCCCCGTCATGGCTCAGTGACCTTGTGAAAAACTCACAAACTCTTCTGTAATTTTTCCTCGACACCCTCTTCTTTGGGAATAACTTGAGATTCACAGAAAAGTTCCAAGGACTGTAGAGCATCCCTCTGTAGCCCCTACTGTTTATTTTAATTTTGAGAGAGAGAGAGAGAGAGACATGTTTGTTTTCCCAGATATTGGGCCCTGACCGGGGATCGAACCTGCAGCTTTAGGGTATCAGGGCCACGCTCTAACCCACTGAGCTACCTGGCCACAGCTACCCCCCCCCCCCCATACTGCTAACATCTTACATAAGCAGCGTGTATTGGTCACACCTAAGAAACCAACGTGGGTGGGCACCTGGCTGTTAAGTAAACTTCAGGCTTTGATTGGGCTTCACCATTCTCCCCACCGACCTGCTCGTGCTCCACGACGCAGCCGGGGCCCACCTCGCCCGCAGAAGCCTCCACTCCGGCCGCGGCGTGTTCTCAGTCTTCCCTGCTTCTGCGGGTGCCCCGTCAGCCTCCTGCAACCAGAACAAGAAAGGGCTCAGGACAACGGCGATGAGAGCCATTTCTGTCTGGGGATTGCTCGGTTTTCTATCTCCGCGGGAGGCAAACGCACCGCCTTTCCTTCACCATTCAAGGGCACCAAGGGGGCAAGGCAGCGCCGTCCGGGAGGCATGGGTTCCGCAGAGGGGCGGCGCCTTCGCCCCCCGCCCGCTGCCCTCCCGGCCACTGCTCCCTCCTCTGCGCGCTTTCCCACGGGGGGCCCGGGCTGCGGGTCCCGCGCGCGCGCGCCCTGGACCAGCTGCTCGGCGACCTGCCGCGGCGGCCCCGCCCCGCCCCGCCCCGCCCCTGCCCAGGTTTTAAAAGCCGGTCCGCCTGCGAGCGCCCGATCCCCGCCGCCGCCCGCCCGGCCAGGAGCCCCACGCAGCATGGCCTGGAACACCAACCTCCGCTGGCGGCTGCCGCTCACGTGCCTGCTCCTGCAGGCGGCCATGGTGGTCCTCTTCGGCGTGTTCGTGCGCTACGACCACGATTCCGACGCCCACTGGATCGAGACCAGGGGAAAGAGGAACTTCTCCGGCGGCGACATGGACAACGAATTCTACTACCGCTACCCCAGTAAGTCCCGCCGCCCCGCAGGCCCACCTGCCGCACGCCCCGGCCGGGCCTCCTCTGGCCGGGCACCGGGAGGCTGAGAACCAGGGCGAGGGGAGCACCGGATGCCTCGCGCAGCCTGTCACGCCCTCCGCAGGCGCTCGCGGGTCTCCGGGAGCCACGCTGGAGAGGTGGCCAGATGTGCAAAGTCCTCTTCCCTCCGTGCACAAGTGATAGGGAAACCTCACCCACCTGGGGACCTCATCCAGGGGACAGAGGGGGACGGGGGCTTCCGTGTCCGTCCAGCTGTTCCATGCTGTCCTTGTCGAGGTCCGCAGGGACAGGTGGGGACCTGCCCGCCCTGCTGCCGGGAGAGGTGCATGGAGCCCTGTTTGGCTGGGAGAGGGAGAAGGGGCACCCCCAAATTCTCGGGGAGCCAAGTGCTGTGGTTTGAGAGCGTGCCTTGGAATCGGCAGACCTGACTTCTCTGGTGGCTTCTCCCCTCCCCTGGGGGGCCGCTCCATTGTCCACCTTGCTGAAACTCTGTCCTTATCTGTGGAATGAAAACAACAATAATAGGCACCTACCTGCCTTACAGGGGTCGGGGGGAGGTTGGTGGGGGACAGGGCTGGGCATGGAACCCTCACTTCAAGGGACAATTACTAGAAAGGTCATGAACACAGATGCCCTAGGACTCAGGGGTGGGAAGAACTACCCCGACCCTGGGTCACACAGAGCCCCCGAGGCCTGCCCTGTGGGCACCAATGCTGAGCACCAGGCTTCCTCATGGGCTGGCACTCCAGGGCCTGCGGGGCCACGGCCCATGTCCAGGGGGAGTTGGTCTGAAGGACAAACAAGCCAACTTGCACCTTAATCAGATTCAGCTCCATTGAACGAAGGACCAGCTTTCCCACCAGCAGAGGGCACTGTGCCCTGGACTTTGGAATTACACAGATCTGGGTCCATCACTGAACAGACCACTCTGAGCCTCCCTATGCTCATCTGCAAAGTAGGGATGTCATTTCATGCACAGGATCTCCAGGAAGATGGAAGGTGGCCAGTGCCTGGTGGGACAGTGAGAGGCCAGTAAATGCCGGTCTTGAGATTCCTCGTAAGGGAGTGAGTGCTCCGTCCCTGGAGGTATTTAAGTGGAGGCCCAGCATCTCTTTAGAGATGTAACCAAGGCATATCTCCCTGAATATCCGTTTCAACTCGTATAGCATTTCAATGCCTTCAGGTTGTCCCCACTTCCAAATGCTTTTTGCATGCGGAGCGCTGTCAGGCATGGCGTGTGCTTGGTCCCGTGTTGTGGTGCAGGAAACGGAGGTGAGAGATTTGCCTAAAGAGCTCAGCTGGTCTGTGGCACCTGCAGGGTCGGAGCCAGGCCCTCCCCCCACAGCCCACATGCTTCCCTGGGCTTCTGTGGCATTGACAACCCCTAACTACGTCCTCAGGATATTGTGCAGCGATCCATCGCATGGGTCTGGGGACAGCTCGGAGGCGCGCACAGAGCCTTGGGGAATGCGGGGGCTGCCTTGCAGAGAATGAAAGGGGCACAGGGCCCAGGCAGCTGGGGGCACCACTCCTGTGAGCAGCGGAGGGGAGGGGCTGCCTTGGCCCATCGGCGTGGGAAACTGTTTCAGATTTTGGAGATTTCTGAGACCCGTCTTGTTTGGAAAGAGTGAGCTTGAAAGCAGGTTGGGACCCGGACAATGAACACAGCTGTGTCCTGGCGCCCCCTTGTGGCAGCTCTCAGGAGTGGCGGCTCCATCAGGGACCCCCGATGGAAGGGAGTAGGTTCTGGGCTGGGCTGCTTGAGTCACCCCTCTTTCTGGGGAAAAAGAGGGCGGCAGGGGGTGTCTCACCGACTTCCACTGACCTTCAGCAATTTGTCAGCCCAACGAATGCAAAGCTGGTCAGTCCTGAAAGAGAAAGAGAAACAGTAGCTAACAGGGTCGAGCAATTGCCGAGGGGCCGGACCTAAGCCGGGGCGCTGCTGGGATCCCCTCACTGGACGGGCACGGGGAGCTCCGAGGTGGTCATGACTCCCCGTTTGACGGGGAAGGAACAGCGGGTTGGAGAGGTTACGTCCTTGCCGGTTGTGCTGTCTGGACCTTTGAAGCATCACTATGAAAAGCATTTCTGGTGGCAGCAAACCTTATGAAACCGACTAATCCACTGGTGTGCTTGGCCTGTAAATGAGGACCAGTGGGGGAGATGAAGGGAAAGGCAGCGAGAGAATGTACGAATGGCGCAGGGTAGGGGAGAAGAGACAGCTGGGGGGAGGGTCAGAGCCAGGTCAGGGCACCCCCAGAGGCAGGGACAAGGACAGGGTAGAACGGGGCAGGCAGGGGGGAAGCACTGAGAAGGGAGGGCGCCTGCCCCTTCTCTCAGGCCACAGGGAGAAGGGAGGCAGACCTGAGCCCCCAAACCCCGCCAGCCCCTTCAGCCTTGCCCCTGCGCACATGGTACCTCTGTGCCACCACACAGCTGACACCCCTCTCCTGGAAAGGGTTCCGGGATGCCCTCTTTTCCCAGGTTTCCTCCCCCATCCCTGTCCACTCCGTGGGCTCCCGGGCCGGCCAGTGCTCCGCTTCTGTCGCTTTCCCATCCTGGGACTCACCACTCTCCCCGCAGGCCTGCCCGCTTGGGTCTCAGATGCCAGCTCCCACCCATCAGCTGGCCCCTCACCCCGGTGCGCCCCTCACCCCTACCCCTGCCCCACGGCCTTCTCACCCTCCAGGCCAGCAGCTCTGCCTTTCTGCCGGCTCCCCTCCCGGCTCCTGGAAGTGCAGTCAGAGCGGGTCGCTCGTCCCCACCCTACCCTGCCGTTTCGCACGTCTCCCCCCGTCTGTCACCCACACGCTGTCCCCGAGAATAACCGTAACACCACGCATGCGGCTTCACACGCATTAGCTCCGTTTCCCCACGACAGCTAAAAATGTGACAAACCATGAAACTCAGGAAGACACGTAAACAGCGGCACATGTCGTGACACCCAAGCCGAGCTGCTGTCTCTGTGAACGCACTCAGGTGCCCACATAGAAGCTCAGAGCACCAGACGGGGGCAAGGCCACAGCTCTCCTACATCGGCTCCTGCAACACCCCCACCCCCGCCAGCCCCCCTCGGCCTCCTCCAGGTGGCTGTGGCCTGGGCCTCAGGGAAGCCTGCAGAGCAGACACAGGAGGGCAGATCCCCACCTGTGTGGGGAAGGGCAGGGCAGCTGTGGCAGAAGCGTGGCTGTCCCACACCTTGGTTAGGCTGCCACCCGGGGCTCCCTCACTGCCGCTCAGCTGGCCAGTCACGGTGCTGCCGAGAGAAGCGTCCCGGTCTCTCCTTCCTTCCTGGCTCCGTGTGGAGAGCCCACCTGGTACTCTCTTTGGTGTAACGAACACCAGAGCGCACAGGGCAGGTGTGGCCTCACCTTTCCGGCGGTTCAGAGTCTGGTGGGCCCGACAAATCCACCCAACAGCAAACTATAAAGAAGGAACAGCGGTGCCATGAGGGAGGGGACCGACTTTGAACCGGGAGGCCTCTGTGACAAAGTGACACTTTGCTGACATCTGCGGGAAGGGCAGATGTTGGCCATTCTGTGGGAACATCGTCCGGGTGGGGCTGAGGGACTTAGCGCCCACGGATGGAGCCTTTGCTGTGAACATTCCGATTTTCTGGTTTCAGCTCCTTGCACGTTGTGTGCCCGGTCCTTGGCATTCTGCTGTAAGCAGCAGCCCCACTGCCCGCAAGCTCATTCATTGACTTCCCAATTCTCAGGCCTTCCTTTTCAGTGGTTTTAATTCATGGCCGTACGTGATGATATTGGTGCTTGGACTGGTCCCAGACCTGACCCGTGGGACCCCTCCTGGCCGGCCCCCGTGCCCACACGACACCTGCGGATCTCATTATTGCTTGACCCTTTCATCACTGTCCTTGCTTCTAAAGCGTTTGGCCTTCTGTTATTTTCCGGGGATGGAGAACCATGCAGTGTTAGTGCTGGGCGGACGTTTGAGATGGCTCTGATCCCTCCCTTCAGTGTTATCGTTGCATAAACGGACGCTCTGAGAGGGGAAGTGGCCCATCAAGGCCACGCTGCGGCGAGTTGGCAGAAGCGTTGGGCCAGCACTAAGAACGGCAGTGTGCCTGAGTCACAACAGACAAGGACACTGGCCTGACTTGGGCGCCTACTTTGCCAGGTGCTTTACAGACAGAACTGCATCTAATCTCTGCAGCGTTTGTGAGTAACCCTGGGATGCTAAGTGACTTTCCAGGGCCGTCTACCCAGCAGATGCAGGAACTGGGGTCCACATTCAGGTGGAATGGGATTCAGCGGGGAGGGCCCTGGATCCAGGGTAGAATCCACAGCATGGCCCCAATTTCCAAGGCCCCGGTGAGGGTGGAGAGGGGGACCTGTCGCCTACCCTGGCCGCCCTCTCCCTGCAGGCTTCCAGGATGTGCACGTGATGATCTTCGTGGGCTTCGGCTTCCTCATGACCTTCCTGAAGCGCTACGGCTACGGCTCCGTGGGCTTCAACTTCCTGCTGGCGGCCTTCGGCATCCAGTGGGCCATACTGATGCAGGGCTGGTTTCATTCTTTCCACGGCGGCTACATTCTTGTGGGCGTGGAGAAGTGAGCGGCGGGGGCGGGGCCTGAAGAGGGCGGGGCCTGGGGCTTGGGTTTTGAGCCACTCCTCATCCAACCGGGATCCATTGGGCCTCTCTCTGTCTCTCTCTGTCTCTCTCCGTCTCTCTCTCTCTCTCTCTCTCTGTCTCTGTCTCTCTCTCTCTCTCACGCACGCACACGCACACGCACACTCTGCTTCCTGCTCCTTGAGTCTCCAGGATGAGAGTTGTCACAGCGTCCACATGCCGTAGGGAGGGTCTCCCTGCCTCTAAGCTGAAGGTTGCAGAGACACCTTGGCGTCTCCTGCCCAGGGGCTGCCACGGGGTCCTCTATGCGGACACAGGGGAATTGTCCCGAGAGACCGCAGCCCATGGGCCCCTCCCGGACCTGTCTCCCCACAGCCTCATCAACGCCGACTTCTGCGTGGGCTCTGTCTGTGTGGCCTTCGGGGCGATTCTGGGCAAGGTCAGCCCCATCCAGCTGCTCGTCATGACTCTCTTCCAAGTGACCCTCTTCGCAGTGAACGAGTTCATCCTCCTCAGCCTGCTGCTGGTGAGCGGGGGTCAGGATGGGGGTGGGGGTGGAGGGGCCGCCTGGAGGGGCAGCAGGGGGACAGAGGAAGAGAGGGCAGGGGGGTAGGGGTGCATGTCGGCCGGATTCAGTTCAGCCTTGGCAAGTCTCCTAACCTTCTGAACCTCACTGTCCCCACCTCGGAAGTGGGAGCAGAACGTGGACTGGGCGTGCTTCACGCGGCTTCTCTCTGAGATCGGCACAGTTATTACCCCCATTGTGCAGATGGGAAAGCTCCGCCTCAGAGAGCTTAGGGGGCTCGTCCGAAGTCACACAGCTAGCAGCACCCACGACCTGTGTCGGCCAGCTCTGTGACCTTAGGCGGCACACGGCCTGCTCTGGCTGGGTGTGCCCCACTGAAAGGCTGTTCTGAGTTGGGGGAACAGGAGGCTGAAGAGAGGGGGTGTGAGGGGACAGGGGGGAAAGCCAAGTCAAGCACCTGTTGAATGTGAGGCGCTTCACACAGGTGGTCTAGGCATATCTTGGACACAGCCCTGCTAGGCCACAACGGTCACCACCCCACCTTTGTAAATGAGGAACTTCGGCCCTCTGGCCAGGAGATGGGGATGGGGGTGGTTGGGAGAGCAAGGAGTGGGAGAGGATGCAGGAAAACCCCCCCCGGGCTCACTCCTATCTGCTGGGTGAGGGTCACTGGGGTTCAGGGATCCCTACTTTCTCCCCTTCCCAGTGGGTCAGTCTGTGGAGGCCCCAGGCTCTATTCAATAGCCTGTCAAGTCAGGGACGGCTGGGCATCATCGATGGGCGGCAGGGGGCAGGCGGAAGCTGTCCGAGCCTGACAGGCCCCTTGTGCCCAAGGTGAAGGACGCAGGGGGCTCCATGACCATCCACACATTCGGCGCCTACTTTGGGCTCACGGTGACCTGGATCCTCTACCGCCCCAACCTGTCTCAGAGCAAGGAGAGGGATGGCCCCGTGTACCACTCGGACCTCTTTGCCATGATTGGTGAGAGTGGCCCTGTGACTGAGGGCCACCTTGATGACCAAGGGTGGGTGAAGGGCATTAGGACTTCAGGCCACCGTAGTGGTCCCATGGTCTGGGGGGCGGCTGCTAGTCCCCCCTTGGGGATGGGGCAGAGGGAGGTGGCCCCTGAACCCTTCCCGGATCCCAGATTCTCGGCCAGTTGCCTTGCACTTTCCCTCGGGTGCCGCAAGGCAAACACTACGGCACCCGGTCTGGGGCTTGGGCAGGGTGTGAGATCCTACTTCCCACTGTGGTCTCCTCAAACATTCGAGGAGCTCCTCACAGTGTCACGGAAGGGAGGACAGTGCCACCAGATAATCGGAAACACTGCCCCTCACGGCACGAGGGGAGAGGCACATGGCCCAGTTGTGGGGTCGGGACAGACCTCCTGGAGCAGAGTGGAAGGCTCAGTGGGAGGCAGGCAGTGAGCAAGGCAGGGAGGGCCTTGGAGGGAGAGTCCCCAGCACGGATAAGGTGACAGGGGTGAGAAACAGCTGGGTGTGGGAGTCATTTGACATCCCTGGAGCTAAGGGGCCCACCTAACGCCTCTCCCCTCCGGGCCCACCGGCCCTCTGCGGCCTGACCAGGCACCCTCTTCCTGTGGATGTACTGGCCCAGCTTCAACTCGGCTGTATCCAACCACGGAGATGCCCAGCATCGTGCGGCCATCAACACCTACTGCTCCCTGGCAGCCTGCGTGCTGACCTCGGTGGCGCTGTCCAGCGCCCTGCACAAGAAGGGCAAGCTGGACATGGTGAGCAGGAGTGGGGCAGTGGGGCCCCAGGGAGAGGCGCGGCCATGACCACCCACGCCCGTGGGCACGAATCCCCACACCCTGCCAGCAACGCTGTGAGGCAGACAGCGTGAGGGCCGTAAGAAACTGAGGCTCAGGCAGAAATGGTTCATTGGTTTCCAGCAGAGCCCAGGGCCGGACTCTCGGACACGCCATCGCACAGGCTGCTCTAGAAGAGATAGGTCCCCCTCCCGGTCCTCACCGGCCCCCCACCTCCGCCCCCGCCTCGCAGCCCAGGCTGCTGGCAGCTGTTCCGGGCTGAGCTCTGCATCAGGCCTGCCCAGCAGGGTGGCTGGGGCACCTCCCTCTACCAGACACTGGCCCGCAGCCCTCTTAGACCTGCCTGTGCCTGCCCGACCCACACCCTCAGAGGGACATCGCTTTGATGTCCGGTCCACGCTGCTGGGGTGGTTTGTGGGGACATGGTGTCACCCTTCACGTCACAGCACTGGGACAGTTGTTTCAGTTCCTCCCGGCCCGTGCTCTCTCGGGGAGGGACTGAGGCCCTGCCTGCTCTGCCCACCCCGCCCAGGTGCACATCCAGAACGCCACGCTGGCCGGCGGGGTGGCCGTGGGCACCGCTGCCGAGATGATGCTCATGCCTTACGGCTCCCTCATCGTCGGCTTCATCTGCGGCATCGTCTCCACCCTGGGCTTTGTGTACCTGACGGTGAGGGCCCCAGGCGAGGGGCGGGGGACTGGAGAAGCCCAGGTCTCTGTGTTTGGGATTGCCCCGGCCGGCTGGGGCTCCCGGCCTGAGTGGCACCCATCTCCCTTCTGTAGCCATTCCTGGAGTCCTACCTGCGGATCCAGGACACGTGTGGCATCCACAACCTGCATGGGATGCCTGGCATCATAGGCGGCATTGTGGGTGCTGTGACAGCGGCCTGCGCCACCACATCCGTCTATGGACGGGAAGGGTAAGTGTGGCGGGGGTGCGGGGGAGGGGAGCTGTGCTCCTGGATCTTGCTGTGCCTCTGGGGCCCAAGACTGTGTTTCCGGTCCTGGTCCTTCCCCACTCCGGGTGACTGTTTTTCATGGGCCCCTCTGCCCACCCGCATCCTTCCACAGGAGTCTCGGACCATCTCATCTGCCTGCCCAATGCCCCCAGTTTGCGGATGGGAATGCTGAGGCCCAGGGTGTGTGGAACACCGGTGCCCGCTCACCTTGCTGGTGGGGTGGCAGCATATGGCTACTTGGTCTCTCTGTGGGGCCCTGACCTCTCCCCTGTCTCCACCCCAGGCTGGCCCATGCCTTTGACATTGAAGGTTCTAACTGGTCCGCAAGCACTCAAGGTGGTTTCCAGGCCGCAGGCATCTTCGTGTCCCTGGCCATGGCCCTGGGGGGCGGTGTCCTCGTGGGTAAGTGGGCGTGGCTGGGCCAGAGAAGGTGGGGCCGATGTGGGGCTCTGTGGTTGGGGGACCCAAGAATTTGTAGCAGGGGCCAGCCGGGAGCCACCAGGAACCCTCTGTCTCTGCATTGTGGCCGCGGCACTGGACAGGCCTTCCCAGCGGCGGGGACCTGCTGGGTGCGCAGAGAGGAAGTCGGTCCTGATGTCTTGTGACCTCTAACTTCCTTTAGGGTGCATTTTGAAACTGCCAATCTGGGGACAACCCGCCGACGAGAGCTGCTTTGAGGATGCCGTGTACTGGGAGGTGAGCTCTCCGGGCTCGTCCCCCGCACCGGGAGGGCGGCCTCCCCACTGCCCAGCCCCGCGCATGTCCTCTGTGCTGGCACCTGGGGGGCCAGAGGCTGAGGGCTGGAGACAGAGCCTGCATTGCCTTGCTCCTCCATCCGGGCGGCCGTGTCTCCCGGGGGCTGCAGGCTTTCATCTAGAGCGGTAATTCCCAAAGTGTGATGCCCATCTGCATCCCCTGGGAACTTGTCCCTCCCAGAACCCAAACCTCAGGGGGTGTGTCTGCTTCCAGAGCCTGTCCCCAGACACAGACCCCGAGCCCCTGCCAGGGGCCACACTCCCTTTTCAGGAGGAGGCTCCCTTCTTCCGTCTCTGGGCCAGGGCAGCCGAGGTGCCCGTACAGAAATCCACCTTGGAAAACATCGTTCTAGGAGCTAAAAGCAGTGGGGTGTCTTTTACAACATGCCATAACTGGGGCTTCCTGTGACATCAGACAGCCCTGCCTTCCCCACGCAGCGTGATGGGGGTGTTTGCCTGTGTCGGGGGGCAGATGATGGTGGACGAGGGCCCTTCCTGTCTCCTGTGCTTCCCCGTGAGACGTGGCCTGCCTGGCACTACCTGGCACGTGGCTCTGTGGAGCTGAAGGCATTTCCAGGTCCTCAGGGCACTTTTAACCAATGTCCACCCTGAACCAGTGTCATATACATTGACGAATACACCTGCTTACATCACTCCCTTTAAATTATTTTTCAATTTTATTTCTTGGCTGTAGGGAGGGAGGAAGAGAGAGAGAGGGGGGTATTTGCTGTCCATGTATGGAGGCATTCATTGGTTGATTCTTGCAGGTGCCCTGACCAGGGATTGAACCCGCAACCTTGGCCTCTCAGGACGCTGCTCTAGCCAACCTAGCTCCCTGGCCAGGGCCTCTGAATTATTTCTTTAAATTATGACATGAATAGAAGCTCGTGAAAGAAAATCTGGACATAAAGAGAAATAGAAAGAAATCCCATCGCCCTAATTTCAACCACTATTAATATTTTTTAGTATATTTCCTTCCAGTCTTTTTTTTTTTTTAAATCTGTATCGGTTTTTCTGACATAGCGGAGAAGACATCATAACACCGAATTTGGTAAGCCGTGCCTTCTCTTTATCTTTCATAAGAAGTGCTCCGTGTTATTAATTCTTAATAAACTTTCTTTCCTAGCAGCATAATTATTTTCATGCTGTATTGAAAGTCAGAACCTAAACTGTTTTAGACACCACGATCACAAACCACGTGGATCTAACGCTAGCGAAACAGACGGAGAAAACGCCGCCAATCCCCCCCGGTAGACGCTGGCTGTAGGTTCAGTTTTGATCTCCGTCACCTCCTCTAGGTTCGCACCTCTGCTCGGCAGTACCCCCCGCGGCAGCAGTCATTTGTGAATGACAGAATTCTGTGCTGCAGAAAGTGCACGCTGGCAGGCTGTCCGCTGTCTGTCCCCTGCCCTGGCCTCTGGGCCGTTTCCCTTATAGACACGTCCAGCAGGTGACCCACTTCCTGACGCACAACGCGCACCACCACCTTTCAAAAGTGGATTCAGCACAGCCAGAATCCCCCCCAGGCTGGGTCACCAGCCTCTACAGAGCATTTAGGACGTTTGTCATTGTGCTTTTCACTCCATGCCTTCCCATTGTTCTAGCGGGGCAAGGGCTCTCTGGTCCGGTCAGGGTCCCAGCACCCTGGACAGGGGCGGACGTGCAGTGGGGGCGGGACCCAGGGTGCAGGACGGCCGCGCGCAATCTGCACCGTGACCACTAGGTGGCGCCCGCCACACACCATTTGCGACTCCTGACTTGGCCCGGCTGCTCTGGTTCCACCGGGGCCACCAGCCCAGCCTCGGGCCGAGCTCTCCGAGCTGCCTCCTCTCTCTGCAGGTGCCCGAGGAACATAAGACCGAAACCTTACATCCTGAGGACTCTACCCTCAAGCCATCAGAACCTTAAGCTCCCAGAGCGGGTGACAAACAGGTAAACATGAGCGTGGCTTGTCAGGTTCCCCCAGGGGGACGCCTGGCCCTGGGGCTCAGATGCCACCAGCGAAGAGGCAAAGGGAAAGCACCAGGAAATGAGGATGCGAGCTTCCCCAGCCTCCCGCCTGGAGCGGCGTGGGCCTGCTGGGGTTGGTGGGACAGACGCTCAGAGTCAGACTCCCTGCAACCTGGGCAGACGCAGGGATACGCGGACGGCGTGCTGGGCTGGAGGGAATTATGGGCCTTGCTGCTTACTGGCCGCGGGACTTGGAGCGTCTCTTCCCCCCAGAGACTGAGTCTCATTTATTAAAGTGGAGACGACAGGACTGGTTCTGTTCAATTGATCGACTCAAACAAGACCCTCCTTTCTATCAACTCACATTCCCTCGCCCTTCGGGGAATGCACCAAGCCTCTTTCCCATCTTTTTTTTGCATCTAACCCTCCAGAGATCCCTGGAAAAAAAAAAAAAAACAGGTGCAATTACTTCCCTCTCTTTATTAAAAAAATTATTTATTTTTAGAGAGGGAAGAGAGAAAGAGAGGGAGAGAAACATCAATGTGTGGTTGCCTCTCGCGCACCCCCTACTTGGGACCTGGCCTGCAACCCAGGCCTGTGCCCTGATTGGGAATCGAACCAATGACCCTTTGATTCGCAGGCCTCAATCCACTGAGCAATACCATCCAGGGCACTTCCCTCCCTTTGATAAACAAGGGAATTAAGGCTCAGAGAGGCTCTGGGTTACAAGGTCACGGAACTGGCAGGCGATGCACGGGGGTCTTTCCAGGTCATCGCTATTTGACCTCCTGGAGGCGGGAGCTTGGGAAGAGCTGTGTCTGGGGTGAAAGGCTGAATGCTGAGGCCCGAGAGGACGTAGGGGTTGAGGAGAGAGAAAAGTGAGGCTGTGACCAGTGGCGACAATGCTCACCCCACTCCCGAAGGGAAAGGTGCCCAAGGGGCTGTAGCAGGAGCTGACAGCAGCCCCTGCTCTTGGCTCTCTCCCCGCAGGCTCCACCAATTGCTTTGGCGTTCTAGACGGAGCCGGTGCTGGCCCAGCTGGGCACACAAGGGCAAGGGGAGCAGCACCCTCCTGCTGGCCTGGCCCAGGGGGCCGCCACCCTGCCCTCCCCCTTCACCCCGGGGGGCCTTCCTGAGAATGGAGACAGAGGAACTGTAGACAAAGTGGACATCCAAACCAGGTTCCGGCTGCAGGAGGCCTGCCGCCGGGGGGGGGGGGGGGGGGTGTCTTCGTGGCCTCATCCTGAGAAGAACAGACAGGAGGGGGTGCCGGGCTTGGAAGCGGAACCCAGCTCTCCTGGGCGACTACTTGGCTGCCAGCCGCCCACTGCTGGGCTCATCCTCCCCCGGCCGGGCTCTCGGCCTGCACACCCCATGTCCCCGGCCCCCAGGCCTCTCTGTGCCATGTACAGAGAGCAGCCGCCGTGAATAAACGGTGTTCTTTGTAAAATGGGTACGAGTGTTCTAACAGCGCCAGTTTGAGGCTGAACAGGACCCAAGGGCTTCCTGCCCCAGTCCTGACCTCCCACCCTGAGCTGCCTTCCACACTGTAAGGGAAAGTCACCCTAGGCTCCTGAGGAGGACTTTCAGGGTCCTGGAGCCTGCCCCTGCCTGGAGCCCCCTGGCAAGGCTCAGCTTTGGGGCTTGGGCATTTCCCCAAGGCCCCTCCCTTACTGCACGCTAACTGACCCCTCGTGAAACCGCCATGCCTCCTGGGCCCCCAGCATGACCCAACTTCCAGGGCACGGGGTGGGGAGGGCCTTTTGGGGCCGATCTCCTTCCCCCCACCATTCCCTTCTCCCTCCTTGCCAGGCCAGCCCTGCTCACCCTCCACAGCAGAGGAAGGTTTCATCAGTTTGGGTCTCCCATTGTTTACTGAGGCCTGCCCACCACCCCGGGTGGAGTAATACCCAGTTCCCACCCTCAGGGGCCTCACGGTTTAGCTGGGGAGCAACCCGGCACCCAGTATGCACCCTGAACCCTGACAGGCCTTCAGTGCCCAGGTGCCTTCAGTGCCCAGGTGGGTCACGTGAGAAGGGTTTTGGAGGCTGAATAGGAGTTGACCAGAAGCCTGGCAAAGCGGCAGCTTGGGCCGAGACCCAGGGGTGGGAATCGACATGGCGAGGTTGGGTTTGGGTAAAAGACAGGTGACCGGTGGCATAAAAGCCTACCACCTGCACAGGAAGAAGCAGAGTCCGGACCCTTTGAGGGGCAAAGACTCCAGCGAAGAAGGGGTGAGGGGAAAGGAAGGAGAGGGTCTCTCCTGCCTGCAAATCCGCCCTCCCCGCCCCGCTCACTATTCACACACACACACACACACACACTCTCAGGCCTTCGTTCCCTTTGCCGGGGGAGGGGGCTGGAGGAGGGGGGGGGAGCTGAAATGCAACCTATTCATGTTCCCACGACGTAACACCCCTCATTTTCCATGCTGGGTAAAGACAAAAACCCTTTACAACCTGTTTCTGGAGCTTGTCAGCAGCTGCCAAGAGGAGCATGTTAATTAAACGTCGGCGAAGATGGAAGCCAGAGGCCCCGGCTCTAATTGGACAGTTTGCTTCACCGGATTGGAAAACATTGTGACACAAGAGGAGGTATGCAGTGGGCTGGGGTGGGTGCGCTGGGGAGGGGACCCTCGCTTTGATTTCAGCTGATGGGGCGCCCGCCTTGCCAGGCATGCCCACAGAGGGCCTGGGAGGGGCCTGCGGGGCAGGGCGGAGGGAGGGGGGCCCCGGCCTGCGTGCAGGGGCAGCCAGCTGTCCCCTGATGGTGTGGAGGCTTTGGGGGGGCAGGGACTGGGCAGTCCCCTCAGGGCAATGCCTCTGGGCCATGTCATCAGGGATGAGGCCTTAAAGACGCTGGCACCTGGGAGGCTCGTGGGGGGGAAACCTGCTGGAGGGGTCCTCGCTGAGCTGTGCTGAGCCTGGAGTTGCCAGCAGGGCCGCAGGGGCACACCCCGAGACTGTCCCCCCATTCCGCGTGTCTGATGGCTGTCTCCCAAGTCCCCTCCTGTTCCTGACTCACAAAGGAGGCGCTGGGGACCGCACTGAGTGCCTTTCCTGCCCTGCGACTTGACCTCCCCGCCACCCTGAGAGGCAGACACAGAACTCACATCGCACCCATCTCCCAGCCCCAGAGAGGACAAAGAACCCATCCAAGGTCACGGTGTCACTGAAAGTGGTGCCAGAGGCAGCCCGGTCCCTCTGACCCTGACGCTGGGCCCTGGCCTCCATGCCCCCTGCTCTCTCTGGCTCCTGGCCCAGCCGGGACGGGCAAGTCTAGAGGCTGGTAGAGAGGAGAGCGTTCCTAAGCGGAGAACACCCTTCTCAGGGCCTCCAGGTGGAAGGGCCTGAAAGGTGGGGGTGCAGCAGGCGGGGATGGGGGCGTCACCTGGGACCAAGTCACATCTCCTGGGGTGGCAGCACTTAGCTATCAGGGCGGCGCTCCCCCCTCAGTCCCCTTCTGTGTTGCCCCCCACCCACTCCTGAGCTGTGGCGCGGGACGGCTCCATTTGGGCTGGGAGGCCAGGCTGGGGCCTGGGAGAGCCAGAGTGAGGATGGGAAATGGGCCACCGTGGCCGAGCCCTCGGATTAAGAGCCACAAAGTGAATGGGGGGCGGGGGGTGGCCCGAGCAGCCTGTGCTGAGCTCTGACCAGGCTGCCGCCCAGGTGCCTAATCCCCTGGGAGATGCAACCGGAGGAGGCCCAGAATTACGGCTGCTGTGCAGAGAGGGCCGCCCCACATGGGGTGTGCAGCTGGTCCTGGATGCTCAGGGTGCTGGCTCTGAGGAGGCCTGAGGGGTGGGGAGCTGTGCCCGTGGGTGCCAGAGTGCCCCTGTGGCCCCGGCCTGGGCGGGGTGTCTCTGTGGGACACTCTGAGGACAGGTGACCCAGGGTGCCAGGGGCAGCGTCAGCCCCTTACACTTCTGAAGGTCTGGGCCAACCTTGCGGGGGAGGCCTCAGGCAGTGATGGGGGCTGCTTGGGGGATCCCCGGCCTGCCGGGGAAGGAGGTGGCCCCTCCTCCAGCAGGCCTGCGTGGGTGCTCTGTGTATGTATGTGCGTGTGTGTATTCCTCGCTCACCCCATCAAGCGGGGTGCTTGAGAATGGCCCTTCAGAGCTGGCTGGAAGGGCCCTGCAAACTGTAATCAGATTAAGGGGGCCAATCACTTAGGGTTCTTGAAAAGGCACAAGGCTTCTAATCAGCCCTGCGTGCCTGGCCCACAAAGCCCGGGGGAGCCTGGCGGGAGCCACCCTCCGGGGGGCCGGGGGGTGGGGGCCGCTTTCTTCCCTCTCTGTCTTTTGTATAATTATGTCAATTTGCTAGCCAAATTGTTTGCTCGAGTGGACAGGGGGGCTTGTGCCCCATTCATGTGGTAATGTGGGAACCGGCAGGCCTCCTGGCTGGGAAAATAGGAGGTTCCAGGACCCTTCTCCAGGGAGCAGGCGGGCCAGGGGTGTGGGGCTCCCGGGCCTTGGGAATCCTCCCCTCCCGCCCCGTGTGGGGTGCTTTTTTTTTCCCCATGAATTCCAGAAACATCCAGCTTGGGTTGTGCTCCAGGATGTCCTGTGGGGCCTGTCCAGTTGAAGGATGGGGAAGGAGGCAAGGAGCCCAAGAGAGGGTAGAGAGGTGGCCTGCAGGCTCCTCCAGGGTGAAGGTGGACAGGTCTCATGCCTTGTCTCACATGGGACAGGATGAGGCTGGGACAGTTTGGGAGCAGCCTGGTAGACGCCTGAGTGACAGGGTCCCGACAAGGGCACAGTCCCTGCCCGCACGGATGGGCGGAGGCAGGAGAAAGTTCTCACTGGTCATCTTTACGCCTTGATAACCATCGGGGAGGCAGGTACGGGGCTTCCCACCTCACAGGTGAAGAGTGAGGCTGAGAGAAGCCAAGTGACTTGCCCAAGGACACACAGCCTCGGGAGTCCATCCCTTCCTCTAAGCAGCAAACAGGAGGCTCGGGGGATGCCAAGGACTAAGGTGACCGGGGTGGGGGTGGGAGGTCCTCCGATCGGTTTCACAGCATTAGCTGGTAACGTCCGTAAGTCGGTGGCTCTCAGAGTATGGTCTAGACCCACAGCACCACCGTCACTGGGGACCTTGTGACAAAGGCAAAGTCAGCCCTGGCGGGTGTGGCTCAGTGGATAGCGTGCCGGCCTGCGAACCAAAGGGTCGCCGGTTCGATTCCCAGTCACTCCCCTCTCTCCAAGAATAAATAAATAAAACTATTTAATAAAAAAAAGAAACGCAAAATCTTTGAGTCCTTGCTCCCCAGCCTACTGAGTCTGAAACCAGGAGCTGCCCCTGTGTCCGCTCCAGTTTGACACCCACCCCTCAAAGTTATCTTATTGCCCTGGTGAGTGACAGACACCTTCAAGGTGTTTCCAGTTTCCGGGTATTAAAACATGTGCTCCAATACGTCCCTTTACCTGTGAGGGTGGGCCCCGTGAGACCCTTTGTTCCCTCTCGAGGTGTTCTCAGGGAACTGTCCTCGGGTGCCCTTCCAAATGAACTTCAGACGCTGCGTCTTACATTCCCCCCCCCACCCCCCGCACGGCACTGCATCGCGCACTCGTGTTAATTTGGAGAGGAGCGGCATCCTGATGGTATCGACTTTCCCCATCCGATATTGAAACTCTGCAGGGTTTGAGGTATCGTTCACGTAATTATACATAATTTATGCAGGCTTTGTCATGATCCCAAACATAACAACTGCAGGAGACGTCAGAACGGCCCCCTCCTTTCCCCGAATTTCAGGAAACTAAGAACAGTCACGAAGGGTCAAGCATCCGATCACCTTGTGCTTCTTGGGGATGTCTCATGTCTCACATTGGCCTCTCTGTTTTGATTCTGTTAAGCTTGTGTCTCTTTTTGGGAGTGAGCGCACCTTTCACGGCAATGCCCCCATGTTTCACCTTTCCACACCCTTCCCCTCGACAGGGGGGCTGCTGCCCTCCCCCCCTCCGCCCCAAACCGAGCTTGGTGACTGCTGGACCCACCGAACAGGACGAAAGGGCCACTGTGCCAGTTTCCAGGGCCCAGACCTCAGGAAATTGACTGCTTCTCCTTCCCGTCTCTTGGGGGCATTTGCTCTGGGAGCCCAGCTGGCACGTCAGGGGAAGTCCACGGCCGGCACCCAGGCCTGTGACAGAGCCCTGGCAGCGATGCACCTCCGACTGCCCGCTGACACCGCGTGGACCAGAGATCAGGGTCCCCGCTCAGTGCCGCCGTGGACCTGTGGAGGTGGTGTGGCAGCTATAGGGGACCCTGCCACAGCGCCACCCACTGGGATGCCTGAAGCCCTCGCTGATGTGGGGACAGGGATTTCTGGAAGTGACTTAAACCTTCCAGAACCCTCCCAGGGAGGCTGGGGCTGCAGCTGGGGCTAGAGCCAGGATCCCTTCCCTGATCCAAGGATATGTTGTTACTTATTTTAGAGAGAGAGACAAAAACATCAGTGTGAGAGAAATGCAGTGATCGGTTGCCTCCGGTAGGCGCCCTGACCGGGGATCGAACCCACGACCTCTTGGTGCACGAGATGACGCTCCAGCCCACGGAGCCGCCCGGCCAGGGCTGTTTGTACACGCTCTTAAATTAAAAGCACTTTGAGCATTTACACACAGCATTACATGCACACGAGACAAACCCCCCTGGCGATGTTTGATGGGAGAAGAGATCAATCATTGAACAAGCAAAGGGGTGGGTCCGGCAGGCAGAGCGGGCACCGATGCCCACCAGTAGCCCCCATCCCCTCGGCCGAGCGGGGGGAGGGGGAGGGGGATGGCACCCCCACCCAATTAGAAGACGCAGCATTTCGATCCCACCCACTCCAGCGTGTCGCCAGGGATGAGAGTTTTCGCTTCTCATTTGACACCCCCTGCGCCATCATAGTAAATATGTTTTTCATTGATTATCATAAAAGCTAATAACATCTTTTAAATCCTCACCCGAGGATACTTTACATTGATTTTACAGAGAAAGGGAGGCGGGGAGAGAGAGGAGGGAGGAATTTCAGTAGGTTGCCTCCTGCCCGAGCCCCAACCAGGGATCGAACCCGCAACCCAGGCAGGCGTGCGCCCTGACTGGGAATCAAACTGGCGACCCTTTGGGGCACAGACGATGCTCCAACTAATTGAGCCACCCGGCCAGGGCAAAGCGAATAACATGTTTTCAAACAATGTTTTAAGAACTTAAAACATTCTGTCTCACCCCTTCCCAAACAAATGCAAACTCCTTCGCCTGGTGGTGAGTGAGCTCCCGGTCCCCGGGGCCCCTCTGACTCTCAGCAAAAGCCCGGTTCTGCCTCTCAGAGTCCCTGCAATGGGTCGTCCTGGACGCCTCCCACTGCCCTGCGTGTGCGGGTGCCGCTGGTTCTACCTGGGCCCCGCGGGCAGGGGGCACAGCCCCTGGTTTCCGAGCAAAGAGCAAACCATCTGTGACCACACTGAATCTCTCCCTCAGAGCCTCTGAGAACTGTGGACGGGCCTGGATGGGGGGCTCTGGGGGACCCCTGGGCTGTGCATCCCCTCCCTTCTCACCCTTGCTCTGTTTCTGTCTCTGCCCGTCCGTCTCTCCCTGGCTCATCTCTGCCTTGTTCTCTGTGTCTCTCTCTCCATCTCTCTCCTCTGTCTCTCCACGTGCCCCCCACCCCCCGCCCACAGCCCTGGGCCCAGACACCCCTCTACCTCCCTCTTTGATTTTTTCCCCATTTCTTCGTCTCTGCCAGACCCTCCCCCTCTCCCCATACTCTCTCCTTCCTCTTCTCTCTGTCTTTCTGTCTCCCTCCTTCCAGATTTCCTGCCCCCCTCTCTCGCCCTCCCTCTCTGGAGGGCTGATCTGTGGCCCAGAGGGAAGGTCAGGGCACCCTGCAGGGGCCAGTACAGTGGACAGCAGTTAACCTGTCGCTCCTGCCTCCAGGGGAGGAAACAGCGGGCTCAGGAAAGGTGAGGAATGGAAGCCACCGGAGAGGGAACATCTTAGCTGGGCTGACAACTGAGAGCAGGATCCCCCCCACCACAGGGCTGCTGACGTGCCCCACGGCACCAAGAACAATTGCTGAGCTTTAGGGACACCAGCCTGCGTCACGACCCTCTGTGACTTCTGGGCACCGGGGACCCATGTGTCGGCTGGTGGCCACATTCGAGCCTCCCTGCCTGCAGTCTTGGGGACAGAGGATGGGGATCCGGAACCAAAGGTCTCAGACTGAGTAGCAGCCCATGGGCCATGTTTGCCTCCCTCCCACCCTCTGCCCCAGGGGGGCTGAAAATATGAAGCTACGCTTTTAAAGGGGCAAATTCCACATATTTTTTAAAAAATCTAAGTTGTCTCTTGAGTAGCTGGCAACAGTCCCCTGTCCTGTGGGCCCCTCCTCCTTGGAACTGGAGGCCTCCTGACAGGGACATGGGGGGCCACAGCCCAGCAGAGAGGTTCTCTGGGTGGGAGGAGAGGCCCAAGGGTGTCCCCTAGCTGATGGCGTGACATAGGCCAGGGCCTGCCTGCCTCTGGGCCTCCTCTTTCCGGCCTCTGCAACGGGACATTCCAGGGTTGGGACTGACCCATCTGAGCATCTGAGGAGAGATCAGGACTCCCCTCTTCGAGAAAAGGGATGTGCCTGTGATTTGAGAGATTCACATGCTCCCCACCCCGGAGGCCATGGAAACCACCCCCCCAGGCTCAGAACCCCTCCTCAGCGCCAAGGTCCCCTGTTCTTCTGCCTCAACCAGCTGAGTTGGGTTCAGGTGGACCCACTGCTCAACCCCGGCTGCCAACTGCTGGGGGCCACCCCTTGTCTGGGTAAGCCGGCACTCGCCCCATCCCCAGTGGCTGCCCCGGCCGCGGCCCCTTGACATGCAGGAGCGGTGGGCTGGCACTGGATTAGCATGACGCGCCCGGGAGGTAAAGGCCCACCAGGAGGCCGAGGCTTTGTCGGGGCCCAGGACCAAGGACGGCCTGGCAGCTCACACACTTGTGACTGCCAGATGAAAGGGGGCGGCACAAAGGCGCTGCCTGGGCCGAGCGTGGGGGCCCTTTGTGTCCCTCCAGACGGAGTTATAGACGTCTGCGAAACGTCAATTACAGCTGAATAAAGATGTCTGCTCGGCCCAGACGGGCCTCCTTTCAGCTGGGGCGGTGTTTCCAGGCCGGGCCTGGGACGCCTTTGGCAGCCTAATTCGGCGATTGTGACTCCGGAGGCGCCCGGCACTCACCCGTCCTGGGGAGGATGGGAACAGGCTGGGCTGGCCTGACCCAGCTCTGTCCTGGAATGCCGGCGGGTTGGGTGGCGAGAGAACGGAGCAACCGGCCCGCCTTCCCTTCTCCTGCAGGCTGGCCCGGCCTTGTGCACAGGAGGGCGGAGAGATCTGGGGGTCACGCTCTCCCCGGTCAGCCGAGCCCGCTTCCCAGGCCTCTGTCGGTGCCAAGGCAGCTACTGGCTAAGACCGGGGTTCACTGGGTCTTTCTCCTGAAGGCCAGTGAGATGTGTGTTGAGAAGACAGCCTTAAGAGAGCCTGAGGTTCAAGTCCCAGGGTTGCCAGAGGCGCCAGATCCAGCCCCTGACATCACTGAGCCATGGGGCTGACCCGGGGACCACCGCACTTCAGCCCCTTCAGCCCCCTTGTTGTGTGAGACCAGTAAGCCTGCATTTGCGGAAGCCCGTCCTGTCCATCAGGCTGTGGGGTGGAACCCTACCTGGCACCGGGGAACAGCCCAGGGCTCCCAGGAGAGGTGGCATGGCCGTGGTGGGTCTGAGGACCTGGGATAGAGCTTTGATTCTGCGCACAGCACGGGCTGGTGGTAGCTTACCCTCCGAGGTGCCCTCGCCCCAGAAGACCCCCTCCCTACAGGGGTTCTTGGGCAGCAAAGGTGTTTCCTAAGGACCCCCACGCTCCCGGGGCCACCTGTCCTGAGACCTGCCCAGCAGGACCCGGCGACTGACCCTTTGGCCGCTGTGAGTCGTGCTCTGAACGAAAGGCAGCGAGCGAGATGCCTTCCGGGGTGAAGAGCGACATGCCCTGACCATGACCTTCCTGCTTCCTGAGCACCTCTTGTGCACCCAGCCCCCCACCAGCCTACATTCGTGCACGAACACCTCGGAAGGCCCCTCCCAGGTGACAGGAGTGTGGCGAGGGGCACAGCTGCTGAGCCAGCCGGCCAGGTGAGTCCCAGCTCTGCCACTTCCCAGCCATGGGGGGGGACCCCCCCACAGCTGACTCTTCTGGACCTCCACTTGCAGACCTGCCAACGCTACCGACTCATTCCAGGAGAGCCCCCCAGCACACCCGCCAGGCTGGGGTTTCAGGCTGGGGTGGTCTGACTCCTGACCTCACTTCCTCTCCACTTCTTAATGTAGAACCTCATTCCCGGAGTGGGCCTGGGCCTTTGGGAAGAGATGGCCCAGGACAGATGAGCCCAATCCCCTCGGTTCCTCCAGCTCCCTCCGTCCTGGGCTCAGTCCCCATTCCCGAAGGTGGCAGAGGCGTCTGTGACCGGCAGATCGACCCAGGCGAGGCCTGTGCATGTGTGTGGTCATGCACGTGCATGCACCACCTACGCGTCTGGCTGCATCGGGGGGCTACGAGCCTCTCCGAAGGTGCCAGACAAGGTGACACCTGGGTTATGGGGGACTCTCAACACACGAGCAGTGAAGTGGGAGGCCAAGGAAGCTGGACTACCCCAAAGGAAGAGAGGAGCGGCAGGTCTGCCCTGGGCTATGGCGGTGCCGGCTCGTGTGCGCCTCCCGAGAGCGTGTGCACCCACTGCAGGCCGGATGGGGCAGGGGGCGGGCTGGCCTTGAAAGAACCAGGACCAGCCAATGGGGTGCGGACATCGTATGAGCCTGTATGTGAACATGAACCGTACCTTGAAGGCATTAAAGATGGCTCCTGTGTCATTTGTCTGAACAGCTAATACTGTCACTGCACATAAAACTCAGGCTCACAAGGAGGAGTCTCTTTCCCGTCCTGGTCCCCCGTCTGCCCCGTTCTCACTACGCCCTAAAAAGACAATCGCTGCTATTCACTTCCTGGGTGTCCCTCCAGGAGGGTTTCTTCCTACATCGGCAGCCAGCACAGACTTGGGGTTCTTTCGTTCCCCTCCTTCCGCTCAGCTTCCACCTTTCGCTTTTACAAATGTACCTGTAACAAATTTTCCAGGTGCGCAAGTCCACTCGCTCTCTCTCGCTCACGGGGGTGGGGGAGTGGATCTGTAGGACAAACTCAGGACTTTGTGGGCACCGCGGTCTGTCCTCGCTCCCCTGCTTCTTCCTCTGGGACAGTTACTAAGGGGGTGCTCCCTCCGACCTCCACCACCGCGTGTGTGCACGCGTGCACACACACACACAGACACACACACACAGACACACAAATCCGTCTGGAAAAATGCGCAGCAGAGCCCTGAAGGAAGAAGGAGATCTACCCAGGCTTGCTCACTGAAGGAACCTGTGAGCCCCGGAGATGGCCAGCCCGCTCCCCCAGAAGTGCTCTACGTGTCAGGTGCCATCTCTGCCAAGTCTCTGAACTCCCTAGAGCTCCCCTGAGTAAGAAGAGGGGCGCGGACAGAGGGGGTTCCAAGTCCCCTCCTAGCTCCAACGATGAACAAGGTGTCATTCCAAACCCATGCCGCCAGTCCACGTGCATATCAAAGGGAGGAAAGGCTTAGAAAACACTTCCGTGGGCCCACAGAGGTTGGCACTTGTTTGCCAGGGGGGCTGAAAGGCGATCAGCCCAAAGAGGTGACGAGGATAGGGGTGAGCGCCCGCCTCTGTGTCCAGCCAGTGGGCCCTGGAACCACACCCCCGACCCTGCCCCAACCACATAGAAGACTTGACGGAGCCTCCTCGCTTTGGGATCAGCACCCGACCTTGCCTGAAACCCCGCTAGGCTCACTCACTGACTTAGTGAATTTGCACTTCCCGTCCACCCTTTTCTATGTAGACATGAGACGCCTTCAGAGGTCTCCCGGGGGGGCTGCCTCGAACCTTGAAAGAGATCTTACGACTGAAGCGTTGGGCGAGTGCACAGAGCTGGACAAACGTTATCTGCATTCCTGGGAGTTTCCCAGAGCCAGTGGCGGGGGCTGGCTGGGAGGCAGACACGCTGGTGCCCCCGGCCAGGCCACTGGCGAGCGAGCGGCAGAGCTAGGCCCTGTGTTCTCTCTCCACAGCGTCTGGACAGGCCAGGAGGCAGCCGGGGACGAGTGACAGCTGGGAAGGTTTAATTGCTCCTCGGTGGCTTGGGAGCACCTCCCTCCCTCGCCAACGATCTGCATTTCAATGTGAGAAGAGGGGAAACCAGGATGCTGCTCAAAGGGGTTACAATGATTAATCATTTAAAAAGCAAGATCTTAATTACAGGCCGCAATTTTTGCTATTTAAGGAGTCCATTAGTTGCCAGAAAGAAGAAGAAAAAATTATCACAGGTTATTCTCCTCCAAAAGTAGAGAGGGGGGAGGTTGGGCTGGGGGGAGAGTCAGCTGCTGCTCAGAGATGGGGGGGCAGGGTCCCACCCCAGGAAGAGGGTGGGCCAGGCGCGGGGAGGGCTCTGGCCCCGTACTGGAGCAAAGTGCAAGAGATGCTTCTCAGAGACCTGGGGGCCGGTGCTCTGCGAGGCAGTGCCTGAGCAACAACTTCCTGTCCTCTCTCTCCCCAGCTCAGGCCGGGGCTGGAATCCCACCTGTGGGTGCCCCTGGAGGCCTCGTCCTGGGCGTGGCGGCTGGTGGCCAGCTCCTCCCCGCCACTGCAATGACCTCCGACCCCACCCTGCTCAGGATGTGGGGTTAATTGCCAGGCCCTCCCCTCTGACCCCTCTGTGGGTTTTAGTCTTGTCCGGTCCCTCAGGCCCCAGGGTGTACAAAGGGGCCCGGGTGGGGGCGGGGGAGTGTCAGGACTGAGACGCAAACAGCCAAGCCTCTCTAGTGGATGAATGTCCTGATCCTCAGGGGGCTAAAGATCGGGGCCTGCGGCCTCGGAGGCTTCTGGGACAAGGGACCTGGAGGTCTTCCCCTACTGAGAAGCCTGGGCCCCATCCCACCACGGAGGAGGGCACCACTGCCCACTAGCCAGCCCCCGTGGGCTCCCAGCCCCCTCCTGGGCCCCAGCTGACAGCCCCTCAATCCCAGAAAGCAGCCCCAGCACCTTGGGAATCCAGAGTGCAGGCACAGCCACAGGAATTCCAGAGACCCCGAGCCAGACGGTGGCGGCGCACCTGACATGACAAGCGCCATCAGAATGAATAACTCAGATGAATCTAACTGGTCAGAGCGAGCGGGGGCCAGGGCCCCACCCTCCCTCACTCCTGTGACCCCACAGGCTAACGGCCCACTCGCAAAGGAGCGAGTGGAAGGGCTTACTAGCCGACCCAGAGGAAAGGTTCATTCCCTGCCAAGCCAAGCTCAACACTGGGAATAAAACAAATAAAATCACTTCTATAAACAGTCCCTCCTGCCAGACTGATTAAATGCCTGTGTGTGTGTATCAGTCTCTCCTGGGCTGACATGCAGGCCCCCAGAGGGCAGGCTGCTAAATCCGATTCAGTGGTAATCCCAGGGATTTCTGGGGGGCAGGGGGCTGAGACCCAAGCCACACACTCACAATATGGGTTTGAATTCAAAATAACCAGGCTGACTTTGGGGCGACTCTGCCCTGGCGCCCCGCCTCCACCCCCTCAGAGAGGAGAGGGTGGGTGTCCCGCTCAGGCCCAGGTTCCCTGCCTCCTGGGGGTGAGCACCCAGCACCCCATTTCCTGCCCCCCACCAACTCCAAGGCTGATTCATTGCAAGGTGAGGCACCCAGAACAGGCTGCACCACGTCATTTCCGGCGCTGGCTCTTCTCACTGGGGGGTGCCTTGAAGCCAGCTTTCAAATCACCAGCTTTCAGCTCATCTCCCTCCCTCCTGGCACTCTGCTGAGACCAAGAAATGGCCAGTGGGATGGAAATGAGAACTTTACTCTCTGTTTCTCGCACAGCGGTGAGGCCAGGAAGGCCCGGCGTCCGGGACCCAAGTCCGCCGGTGGCACTCAGACCACTGGGAGATGGGGTCGCACCCCAATCACAGCTCGCCGACCCAGGGTCCGCGGGGGCCGCTGGGAAGGCCCACCCTGCCTTGCCACAGTAATCAGCAGCCAAACGTCCACACCCAGGGCAGAGTTCTCACCTCGGGGAGCCCTGGAGGTCTGGGGGGCCTGCGGGTGGCATCTCTCCTGATAACGCCTGCTGTGCCCATCCCAGACAGCCCTGTGAATTCAAGAAAGGGCGCTCCCCGCTGGGCAGATGCGGCCCTTGCAGGGCACACGGCCTGGGGACCACATGTTCACCCCCCACACCCCTTCGATCTCCAGGACAAGCCCTGAAACTAGCTGGCTGTTATTTCACACGTGGGGAGACCGATGCTCCCCTTTCCAGGGCACACAGGGGGCCTCCTGGAGCCCGGGACCCCCTGTCCTGCATCTCCCAGGTGGACACTCCAGTAGGCTGCCAACCTGCCCACTAAGACTTATGGGAAATCTGGGTCCAGCCGAGAAGGGGAGCCGGTGACCTCAGGCAGTCTGAGCACCGGTCTGGGGGACTCCAGACCCCGAGTGACCAGCAGCAGGGGCCAGAAAGGCAGGTGTCTGTTTTCTGTTTGCATGAAGCTTTACATTTCCAAAGTATGTTCGTGTCCGGGAATGTGTCTGAGCCCCTCAACCCGGCCTGCAGGGGACCCAGGGCGGCATGGCGATGTCCATTTGACAGCTGCGCCCCAGAAGCTCGGAGAATGTGGCTCCCCTGACTCCTCGCTGGCAGAGCTGAGGCTCTGGTTTCAGAGGGTCTCAGAGCCCCTTGAGCTGGGACACAGTCCCGGTGGGATCTGGGACCTGGTGCCGCCCTCCGGGGAGAGAAATGTCCCAGACTCCACCTGCCCAGCCTGCAGGTCCTGGGGTTTTGTCTCTAGTTCATTCCACCCCCACCCCTCATTCCCCAGAAGCAGTGCAGGGAACGGGGCCCCAGACGTGCCTCGGCAGGAAGCGCCTGACCTCCCCGGGCCTCAGTTTCTTCAGCTGTCGGGTGGGCTTAAAATAGCGTTTATTACTAATTATTTCTGCCCGTTGCTAATTTTTAGCAACAGAATCCAACGGGCCATTTCAACAGCCACCGAGGTGCTGAGGGTAACGCCTTTTCCCCAGGGTCCAGCACATAGGACGCTCACCCAATAGCGGCAGTTTGTATTCTGGGCCCAGGCCCAGGGAGGCAGCTGGGAGGCGACAGGCAGGCCCCCCGCTCCCAGAAGCCTTACGTCCACTGGGGGACAGACAGCTACATCGTGCAAAGGCTCATCAAGGCAAAGCCCATACAAGGCCCAGTGGAAGTGACCTCTGAGACAGGGTGCGTGCTCAGGGGGTGTCAGAAAGCCTGGGTGCAGCAGTGATCCAGGACAGGGAGGCAAGTGTTCGGGAGAGGGGTCCTTTCTCATTCAAACGGAGGTGCCTGGTGCTGCAGGGAGTACCCCCCGTGAACACTCTTGCGGGACCGACCTGACCTGGGAAGGCGTGGCCCCGGCCCCCCTACAGCAGTCCCTGTGAACCCTGAGCCCTCTCAGGCTGGTGGCCCGGTATGGGACAGGAGGGAATCCCTGGTGGCCTTTTCCTCTGACAGCCGAGGGCTCTGTCTGTCTGTACTCTGCTGTGTGAACTCATAGAAGTCTCTTCCCCTGTCGGGGCCTCAGTTTCCTCATCTGTCAAATGGACTCATCTTCTCAGGCCCTGGTGTTTGACCCCATTTACTCTGGGGTGCTCAGCAGGCCAGCAGCAGGGGCTGCCTGGATCCCTTCCTGCCCCCACACCCAGGGGGCCTGTGACCTGCGAACGCTGGACCGACCCCTGCCCCCAAACGGCTGCTCTGCCCCACACTGGCTCAGCCCCTCTTCAGGGCTGGCAAGAGGCCGGAGCTTCGTGCCTTCCCTCAGCAGGGCGTAGCCCCTTGTCCTCTCACGTCCGACAGGCCCCCTTCTGCTCCAAGGGGCGGCCAGGGGTGGAGGACTCCTCCGGCTGGTGGCCGCCCTCCTTCCCCGCCTCTGCCCCGGGCTTTTGTCAGTGCTAGATTCATGTGACATCCCAGACGGAGGGCTCCTGGGTGGGCGGGCAGATGGGAGGGGGGTGTTTCAGGCCCCCTACCCGAGTTCTCCCAGGATGCTCCTCTGCCCTCATTTGCAGGGTCCTCCTGGCCGTGCACCCCGCTGCCCTCTTTACTGAAGAGCGGTTAAAAGCACACGGTCCCAGGGCTCAGGGACCCGCAGCCTTGAATTCCACGCATGAGCTGGGAGACCTTGAGAAAGTCAGGGACTGCTCTCCACCTTAGCGGTCCACGGGACGGGGCAACACTGGGAGCCACACTGGGGCACAGGGCTGGGCGTGCCGCTGCTTAAAGGGCTTAAAGGGAGGCACGGAGGAGGCGGGGAGGAGCCCTTCCTTCTCCCTCCCCCTTTCTCCCTCCTTTGGAACAAGGGCCCTGCAGGTCTGCCCTCCTGCCCACTCCCCAGCCTTGCCCCGAGTACCAGTCGCCTCCTGGGCTGGCTCACACTCCACCCACCCCGAACTGCCTGCCTGTCAGCAAACCCTCTGAAAACACAGCCTCTTCCTGGGGCCCCCTCCACCCCCCAGCATTTAGCGTGGGAACCACCTGCCATGTGCCCAGGGTGGGCAGTGGAAGACCAGTGAGCTGGTGGACCCTGGAGGGCAGGGGCACTGACGTGGGCTCCATGAACAGACCTTGGGTGCAGAAGCAGAGGGTCTGGGGGTCCGGCTGCCTGGGAGGGGCAGGAGGCAGCCTTCACGGGGAGCCTGGGAAACCCTCTCCCTGCCGGGCCACAGGCAGGGGTGGGAAGTCAGGGTCACGGGGGCTTTGTAACCCTGCACAATTGTAGCCGCTCTTCTGGATAAAGGGGCAAACAAAGGGGCCTTCGGAAGTGGCCACGCTGCTCAGCACCCGGGGAGGCCCCAGGAAGCCGGCTCTCACTGGCGGCCCACCCAGGCACCCTCCCTACACCCCGCCGTGAGGGGCCAGCTGGGCTCCAGCCACTCACAGCCTGGGCAGCTGTGCCGAGAGTTGGTGAAAGCTGAGAGAACACCCCCCAGCTGGCCCTGGCTGGGGGCCCCGGAAAGCACCAGAAGACGCCCCAACAGGGGCAGCTGGAGCAGCTAAATGCTGCTTTCTCATTCCCCGGAGAGGAACAGGAACTGCTCACAGTGAGCGTGGGCTTCTGAAAGGCCCACTGTGGGCAGGGGGGACCGGCCTCCTGAGGGGCGGCTGGTTTGGAAACAGGGTGCAGCTCGGGGGTCTCAGACAGATTTCTTCTCCTCGCCCCTCCCCACCCCCACCACCGGCCAGATACATCGCTAAGACCCATGGGCCCTGACTGCCAGCCCCTCTGAGTCCCAGCCCACCCTGGGAGCAGGGAGTCCTCGGGCCTCCAAGAGCAACAGAGGGAAGGCCCCGTGGGCTCTGGTGAGGATGGGATAATGCCCCCTTTTTCTGGCATCTGGCAGAGCCGGCCAGGCCCTGGGCTTCTGAATGCCCACCGGAGCCACACACAGGACTCTGTCTCCCAGGCAGCCCGTGCCAGGCCCGCACCACCCGGAGAGAGGAGCCTTTCTTCCCCGCTGGCCAAAGCTGAGGCTTCCAAAAGAGCAAAGCAGCAAGGGGAGCTGACCTTTGTTCAGGAAATGCAGGCGCCCCCCACTGTGCCCCCCACCCCACTTTGGGAAGCTCAGGGCTGGGAAGAGAAGTGTGTCTGTCACCCTCTTTATGAGTCAGGCCTGCTCCCCCCCTGATGCTCAAGCTCCAGGATTCCCAGCCGCTTGGCTCAGCGCGTCCCCTGACCCACTGCCCCCGCCCCACCCCTCGCCTATTCACCAGCAGGCTCTGAAGCCCGGGCACAAGGCTCCTCCTGTTTGCCTGGAAGGGGGCTCGCACTGAGGCCTGCGCAGTGCTGTGCTGGAGGGCATCTAACTGGAGCCCCCGTGTGCACTTGGCAGGCGGCGGAACTGAGGCCCAAAGAGGTGAGTGACGAGCCAGGGGCCGGCGCAGATGGGGCTCAGAGGCCAGCTCAGGACAGCCGTCCCACGTTCTCCCAGGTCGTTTGCTCCAAGGACTCGCGTCCCTAGTTCCATGTCGGGGGTGAACGGAGATGACCCCAAGAGACCCTGGTTACGGCTCGGGCTGTTGGCAGTCCACCCCTGACAGTCCACTCGGGGGGTCAGTGTGCGGACAGGTGCAGGACTAGCCAGGACTTTGCGGGGAGTGGTCACTAGGAAGAAAGTCTCAGACACGTTTTGCGTGACTTTTAGAGAGCATGTGAGCCTAGAATCTAATCCCACTTTAGGTATGAACAGAAAGGTACTTTCTACACAGCCTCTCTCTCTCTCTCTATATATATATACATATATACGTATACATATACATACGCACCGTGTATCTGCTATAATCTGCACAACCACCCCTGTACGTGTGGGGGAAGTGTACGCTTCCTGTTGTTTGCAACCCTCCCCAGAGTCACTGTTCCGGCACAGCCACCACGCACAGCAGCACTGAAGCCACCCAGACAGTCCACCTACAGCCATGGGCTCCCGTCACACAACCCCACGCACAGGGACTCCGTGTGCAGGCACAGCCCTCACACCAGACTGCTTCTGTGGGCTCTCCAGAACACTCGTGCCTGAGCGTGCGTCTCTGAAACACATGCTGTTTTATTACGCCCTTGCTGGGGTCCTCCGTCCGCAGCGAGGGCATGGTGTGGACGCTGTTACATTTATATGTGTGAGTGGGCTCTGCTTTCTACGGCCTTCACGAGGGGGTTAAGATTCGTTATGGAAAGGGGGCGCTGGGCCATCTGCCCTG
The DNA here is from genome assembly GCA_007922815.1 of Macrotus californicus. Lineage (NCBI taxonomy): Eukaryota > Metazoa > Chordata > Mammalia > Chiroptera > Phyllostomidae > Macrotus > Macrotus californicus. The sequence continues at coordinate 170,131 of VMDR010000091.1, read as the reverse complement.
GTGGTGAGTGCAGGTGCGTGGACTGGGGGGGGCAGTGCTTCCCCCCCCCTCTCCGGCATGAATAAGTAGGCCATCCCACGGCCCTGAGGGCTAGCGGCAGCTACCTTGTCTTCATGAAGGGGATGTTCCTGAGGATAAAGCTGACGTGGAGGGTGGGGACGGAGGATCTCGGTCCTTGGCAGCTGCACTGAGGCCTGATGCCCTGGTGTTCAAAGACCTCCAGCTCTGTGACATGTGTCCCCACTGGGAAGGCAGTGGTGCCCCAATGTTGGGTATAATCACATGGGGGGTCCGGGTTCACACACAGCTGCACAGCCTCAGTTTCCCCCTCACAAGGAGGGAACCACTGTGAGCAAAGATGAACCCTCCTCTGATTGTGGAAACCAACATGGATGTTTCTGAGCCTCTGAAAGCCACTGGGAGCTGCATCTCAGAAGGGAGCAGCTGCCTCAGATGTCTGCCCCAGGTTCTCCCCACCTCTGGGAATTGGTCCTGGAGGGCCAAGTGGGTCCAGCAGAAAGGCCATGAGCCTAGGTCTCTGTAACAACTTGAGGTTGAGTGTCTCTGGGCAAGCCAAGCGCAGACTCATAAGCCCAAGCCACAGCGAAGCAGCTTGGCAGACTCAGGGACTGAGAGGCACATCTGGAAGGGACTTGGGAGTCACCTGCTCCAAATCCCTTGGGTATCAGTCAAGCGAGGCATTGCTACAGAAACACCTTCCCAACCGTGGGGGCTTAAAGCAGCGCTGTTAATGTCTCACTCAGATTTATACGGCCACTGCAGAGTGGCCAGGCACCCCATCCATCACAGTCCCTCTGGAACACAGGGAGCGCCTGAGAGACGGCACCTCCACCACTGCCAACGCTGAGGAATGAGAACGTGGCAAAGCCCAGACCCACTGTCCCTTGAAGCTGCTCTGGAGTCTTCCAATTTCAGCCGCCACACCAAGTCACCTGGCCATGCCTGCATTCCCCAGGACTCCTGTAGGCAGGGTCAAGAAAGGCCAGGACTCTGAACAGCAACTACGCCACTATAGTCTCCCACGCTGGGCTGCGGTCCACGGTCAGCCCACCCTGATCCTACCTGGGTTGCCAGGGCAACCTTTCTGGGACAGCCCTGCCCACCTCCCCAGCTCCAGCCCTTCTTAGTCCCCACTTCGTCATTCACCTGCCAACATGCACCCAGCTCTACACGTGACCGCTGTGCCGGATGCGGAGCAAGAAGACCTGTTGCAGACCACCCTAGTGCGCCCTGTGACTCCCTGCTTCCCTGCCACCCTCCTCTGCCCACTCCTAGCCCCGGTCCTCCCTGACCTCTGCCAGGCTGTGCCAGTCCCGGACATGCCCCCACAGCGGCAGCCACGCCCCACAGTGGCAGCCACGCCCCCACTGCGGCTGCCACGCCCCACGACGACAGCCACGCCCCACTGCGACAGCCACGCCCCCTGCAGCAGCCACACCCCGGGCTGTTCAGTGGACTTGTTCACCGGTCTCCTCCCAGCAGCCTGTGCGCTCCTCATAGACTGTCTGTTGAGGCCAATCCTCGGAGCCGAGGGAGGGGACCCAGGCTGGAAGCTTCCTTGCCTGTCCCCCCCACCCTGCCTTTGTACCGTGGGAACATTTTATAATGTGCTTTAAGAAAAAAGTCAGGAGGAAGATGTAACACCCTGGAAAAGCAGTCAGGATATCTTGTTATCTTCAAGTGATAAATTTAGATTTCAAACTCGCAGGTAAAATATGACCCTTGTTCTTGTAGAGTCGCGTATACCGCAGCTCACGGTGTGGCATTCTGTGATGCGATGCTTTGGTTTTCTTTGACATTCCCCTGATAAAAACTCAAACAGTTGAAAAGGGTCTGTAAGTGAAGAAATACACAAGTCGCTTCCCCTCCCCTCAATTCAGCTCCCTGGAGACTCTGCCCCGCCTCTCATCACCCCCCCCCCCAATGGAAACAGTTGTTATGTGTGGGGGTGGGGCTGCAGGGGAGGTGTTCTTTTCCGGGATTTCATGAAATTTCTATTTTTTCTCAATAAGCATAGATTGCTATGGAAATAAGAAAAACACATGCATTTTTCAAGCACTCGGAATGAAGAGAGGCCTTGAACTTCTTCCCTGGACTCCGAAGCATTGGGCTCGGTGCCCCTCCATGGGCCCAACTCCAGTGGAGTAGATTGGGGAGCAGAAGGGACATTTCTAACTCCCAGGAAAGGCCCCCCAGTTCCACTTTTAATAAAATCCTGCTACCTGCCTTGACCGGTGTGTGGCTCAGTATGTTGGGCATTGTCCCGCAAACCTAAAGGTTTCAGGTTCGATTCCCAGGCGGGGCACATCTCTGGGTTGTGGACCAGGTCCCCAGTAGGGGGCGCATGAGAGGCGACCACACATTGATGTTTCTCTCCCTCTCTCCTTCCCTTCCCCATCTCTAAAAATAAATAAATAAAAAATATATATTTTTAAATCCTGCTTCCTCGCTTCCTGCTCTGACCCCAGAGCCTCCAGCCTCCCCTCCCTCCCGAAGCCTCAGCACCCAGGCCTTTCAGATGCAGCAGTAGCAGCAGCACCAGGGAGAAGAAACCTGTTGCCCTGTGGATTCTTCAGAGGGACTCCACCCAGGTATTCTCCCATCTGCTTCTTCCTCAGCGCCTCCCTCGCAGTGGATCCGAAATACAGGGAAGGCAGCAAGGAAAGCCGCGGGAAGAATTCGTCTTTCACACGGATCTCATGACAAAAACAACAGGCCTTGTTAAAACTGCTCCTTAATGAGACTCCTTCCAGGCCTAATTGTCGCCATGGCAATGACCCCTAGCAGCCATCTTTAATTAACTTGGAGTCAAAGTCACTCAACGAGCTCCTCCAGTAAATTGCCCGCCAGCCCCGGGCAGTCACGCGGTCCCTCCTCTGTCCCCTGGCCTCCCTCTGGCACAGGTGATGGGGCAGAAAATTCTCAGTTCCAGCTGTCTTGTCACCTCCCCATTCTCAGCCATGGCAACGATAATAACGACGGCAACAGTAATAGTAACAGGAGCAGACGCTGTGGTAAGCACTGTATATGTGCGTTCTCGCTTTTCACCTTCTTAGGAACCCTGAGAGGGGGGCGCCCCGGACCAGGGTGAGGCACCCTTGGAGACCTCCGTGGGCCACCTTCTCCAAGGCAGGCAGCAATGCCACGCGCTGCCTCACGAGGCCGCTGTGAGCGCGGAGGGACACCAATGGAAGGGGCTGCCGGAGGGCTGGCCCCTTAGAGTAGTTCCCATCACCATTCCCGAGTTCATTGCCCCGAGGCTGCAGAATTAAAAATGCAGCGGGCAGTTGTTGGAACCGCATGCGGATGCGTTTGCTGCGCAGCCCCTTGTCTCAGGGCCACTGCGTGCCACATCTCTGGGAACGGAGCTCTGGAGAACCAGGCAGCTTCTCCCAAGAGCTGGACAGCAGCGTTTGTTGGTCCGGGACCGAGTGGCTGGAGCCCACGCTCTGCCCCGCCTGGTGGACGCGCGCTTCTCGCGAATCCAGTCCGGTTTCTCTGGACATGCTGGAGCTGGTTTGTTTTTCCACACTTGGGGGTTTGGGGAGCACACCTTCCCCTGGAGAGGAGGGGTACACTGGGGTCCCCAGACTGAAGGGGCCTTGCTGTGTCCCCTCAGGCTCCTGCAGGCGCGGTCTTGGGTCAGGGAAGCTGATGAGATGCGGATTCCTTTCTCTAAAATGACTCTGGGTTTGGGGTTCCCCACCGCTGCCCGGGTCCCAGGCCACCCTGCCTGGCCTTCTCCCTTCCCTTCTGTCCCCTGAACAGGGGCAGGAGTCCAAGCTCCCATAGGACCACCCTACCCCCAGGGGACAAAGAGGCAGACAAGCAGGTGGGGGACTAGGCTTCCTGGCAGGAAGGGGTGACCAGACCCAGACCACCTTCCGAACCCCGGCTCCTTCTCTTTCTCTTCCCTTCCCAGGGGACCGCCCACAAGTCACTCTTCACTGCTTCTCCGCCTGTGCAATGGGCATGGGGAGAGATTGCACCTCCCATCACGGCCCCCGTAGGTGTTGCTAAGTCATTAAAATGTCTGCGTCCGGGCAACTTTCCTCCTCCACTGAGGATTGGTGGGCAGCCATGTTCACACCTGCTCCACAGATGGGAAAAGCGGGGTGACCTGCCTGCCAGGGTCCCGCTCCAGTTCCTCAGACCAAGACCCTGGGTGCAGGGGACACTGGCCCTCCACCAGTCAACAAAAAACTCTCCCCCCACCCCCACCCAGAGTATTACAAAACAGAGACACTTGAGTCCTGACGATTTGCAAACTGAGAAGACAGGCAGCAACCTCAGAAATGGAAAGCCCCTCTGTGCAGACAAACGAGAGGCCGCCTTTTATAGAAAACTTCCCTTCCCACAGTTCCCATTATGGTCCACTTCATGTAAATGAGGTTTCCAAATCATGCAGTTCTGATTGGTCAGTAGAGATGCAAATGAGGATATAATTTGTAGAGTCCTGATTGGACGGCACAGGTCTCAGTCCATTGGAGCTGGGTGCTGAAGGGACAGCGAGAAGCAGAGCACAGGTGACCCCCTCCACGGGTAGTACCCACCCACTGGGCTTCCCCAGCGCAGGCCCCTCCAGATCCTACACCCGGTCCCTTCACACTGTACCAGTCGGGCCTCCGCGTCCGCGTTGGTACCAGGGCACCTGACTGCTCCACCTGCACCTGCTGGTGCTGGTGCTGCGTTGTCCAGTATGTGCACTGCACACAGTAGGTGCTTTGTCAAGTTTTAATTCTCTCCTGCTCCACCTGCAGGGGGCCGGCCATGCTGTGATGACTCGGGCTCCCCCTACCGGCGTCCAGGCTAATGACCTGAGCTTATTTTTTTTTAATTTGTAGGGGACCCTCCAAAGCACCCTCTGCCCACTGGGACCCCATCCCCGCCTCCTGCCAAAGTTACACGCAGGAGGCTTCCAGGAGGATCCTATTTTCCTCTAACTTTCCTCTAACTTTATCCTAAGTGCAAACAAGATGGGAAAAAATGCACTCATTTACGCAACAAATATTTACTGAGTGCTCGGATATTAATCACTTCGGCTAACACCGATTGAGCACTTACTGCCTGCACCGCACTGTTTGGCTCCTCCACTCACTCAACCCCCACCATGCCGCCGCGGACTGGCACTGTTCTTATTCCCCCTTTACAGTGGGAGACGGCCAAGGTCACACGTAGCTGGTAAGTGGTTGTTTGTTGGCTGGGTGGGTGGCTTTGAACCTGGGTGTTTCCAGAGCCCGGGCGTCCTGGCCACTGTATACCCCACACAACCCTGTGGTTAAACAAGCAAAGAAAAACAAGTCATTGGAAGTGGCTTCGAGGCACCCCCAGCTCGCTAATTTCCCTGGGGAACTTCTCCTAGAAAGCGAAACAGGTGAATGTTCTATCTAGACAGGGACGGTGGGGTTTCCTGGTTGTGTGTTTGTGCGTGGTACCAGAAGAACGCCATGGTTTGCCTACGGTGTGAAGGCCAGGCACAGTTTAAAAAGAAAATAAAAGCATGCAAATCACTAGCCGTTTGACATCCCCACCTCGGCCCTTCAGAATTGTGCTTCCTTCCCAAGTAGCGCAGAATGAGGCTTGATAAGATTCAGGTCCCTGCTCTTCACCCCTGAAAGCCCCGGGCCATGAAGAAACCTGGCCTGCGGCTCCCTGACCACGCCCCACGCCCTCTGAGAGGATTCATCACACTCCACCCCAGCCTGTCCTTCAGTTGAGTGGCCTCCCCGTGGGCCTGTGCCTGGCTTTGGTGCGAGCGGTATGCGCTGTGTCAGAGGTACATGGCCTAGGGAGTTAGGGACTGACCGCCCACCGTAGAAAGAGTGCCAGCATGAGAAAGCCAAGGAGCCAGACCAGGCGAACAAAAATCTTGGAGAGGAGAGAGGCCTTGGAGACCGGCTAATCCATCCACTTATCCGACAAGGAGACGTTCCGGGTGCCCCCCACCCCCGCCACTGTGGCTCAGGCACAGGACAGTACATGGGCCACTCTGGTCCCTGATACTGATATTTCAAGGTGGAAACTAGAAGTCACTCGCCACTCTGCCTCAGGGTCATCCCTGTAGCTTGCCCCGGGCCAGGGTATTGTGTGTGTCTGGGGCCCCCCCCCCCAGGTCCCTTTGCAGGCAGTTTGTACGTTACTCATCACTGCACTCCAAATGCTGGGATCGACACAGAGGAGCAGCTGAATGAAATAAAGTCCCCCCAGTATCCCTGGAGGATGATGATCCCGCCTCCATTTGAATCCTCCCGGTAATGGGCAATCACTAGTCTCCGTGGGATTGCTTCCCTGGGGTCAGGTGGCAGGTTGGGGTCTTTCCTCTGCAGCCTCTCAGGCCCAGCATCACCCGCCCTTGGAGCCTCTCCTGACACGGGGGACAAGCTGCAGAGCTACCAGAGACCCAGATACCTGCCGGCTGTCTTTGGTGCCCAGCCCAAGTGGAAATCTTGCAAAGGGTGACTTCTCTTCCCAAAGGGCCTGGGGAGACCCACCTTGGCCCCAGAGGAGAACCCAGCCTAGCTGGGGGTGCAGTTCACCACACAGTGTGTGCTCGGGTGCGGACTCAGCCCACAGAACCCTTCTGCGCGTCTGCTCACGAGTGTGTCTGGGAGAGGCTGGCCTGGGTGTGCCAAGCACGAAAGGCATTTCGGCGCGATCGGACTTCCCCGAGTTCTCACGTCATCGTGTGCTAGGGGAGTGCATGTGGCTGTGCACACGTGTTTACACGCAAGCACTTCCCAGCCCAGTTCTGTGACACTGTGGGCTTGTGTCTGAGCGTGCCTGCACGCACGCGTGCAGGTGTGCCCACATTGTAATTCCAGGCCTGTGTGTGAGTGGCTGTGCATGTTTGCCTGTTGAGAAGCCATATCTGAGGCAGTGTCTGGAGGATGCAGTGTGTATGTGTGTGTGTGTGTGTGTGTGTGTGTGTGTGTGTGTCACATCCTCCAGCCTGGCCCCACTTCCCCTGACCCTGTGGACATGTGCGTGTGCTCAACCACAGAGGCCCTGCCCAGGCAGGTCCTGGGGCTGGCTGGGCTTGGGGAGGGGTCGGGCGAATGGTGTGTAGGTGACTGGGATTGACGAACAACTTCCAGAGCCTTTGTGTGGTGCCCGCTGCCCACGGCCTCTAAGTTCCTCACCCAGGCAGGACCTCGGCGGCCCTTGCTCCAAACTGCCTTCTCCAAGGAGTCCCTTTAACTCACAGCCCCTTTCCCAGCCAGGGGGCGGCGAGCTGGGGGACATTAATCTCGGGGAGTTTTTGTTCTGCCTGGTGAAAGGCCTCAATGGCTGGGAACACCGTTCTAATTACAGGGAAGCCCGGCGTCTGCGGGAGACACAAAGGGCTGTGGTCTCATAGCAGATCCTTCCGCCCGTCAAACAAGGCCGTCTAATGACGGGGTGAGGGCTCTGAATGCCTAAAACAAACTCGAAAAGGAGGGAAAATAAAGCCACCGGGGGCTTAAAATATATTAAATTACCCCGATTAGGAGTTGTGGCTTTGCAGAAGCTGGTTGGAGAGGCTGTGAGCCGGGCCATTCACGTGGTGGGGAGGGGTCAGGAGGTCGAGAGTGGGGCGCAGAGCCCCGGCCCATTCTCATGCTAACACCAGGGACACGCTGCAGGCTTAGTGGACTGGAAAATAGAAATGAATTTGCCGTAATCCGAGCCCCCTCCTCCTTCTCCCCTCCAGCCCGGGAGAAGCATCGCCTGATTTCGGCCTCTTACAGCCTGCTGGGCCTGGGGACAGAGCCACACCCTGGAGGCCGCCTCCTTGGGCCTTTCTTACCCCTCCCTCCTTTTCCAGGGCCTGACCTCTGACCTCAGGGTTCCAGTGCAGGGGGAGTGGTGCCAGGGTGCAGGTACAAGTGTGCACACACACTCACACTCACATCTTTCAAAGGCGCAATTATCCATAGTTACCCCTTTGCACACACACTCACACACACGCCGTTCAAGGACACAAACACCCCTTCCCCCCTCCACACCCACTGCTTCACAAACACACCTGCTTGTAGGTACAAAGTTGGCAGACACACTCTTTGTGGACGAATACACACAGGCCCCCCACCCTTGGCCACATGTTCCAGACGTGAACGCACACACGCACGCACACAGCCCTTCAGACGTGCCCCTACAGCCCCCCGCAGGTCCAGTGTCAATGTGCCTGAAACAGACTAAGAAGACCCCTGATCAGTCTCCCCACCTGGGCCTCAGTTTCCTGCTACTCAAACAAGGGGCTTGGACTAAATATTCTAGAAAACCCCTTCCGTCTTAGAAATTAGGAGGAGCCGGGTCGTCGGGGCGTGCACACACACACACACACACACACACACACACACACACACACCCTGCCTGCACCGTGCACACAAGGATGGATCTCCAGCGTCTGCCTGGTGGTTTGGATCCGCTCAGCTCCCGCTGGGGGTGGCCACGCCGCCCCGCCCCCTCCATTAGTCGTGCGCATCAGTGGCTCCGTCGGCCCGACTCTGCCCGTCAGGATGGGGGAGTCAGGTGTGGATCCGAACCACCGGGACCCCCGCTGCGGCGCCCCAACGTGAGTAACAGCGGCGTCTAACATGCTCCTCCCAGGCCCAGGGCTCCCTCTGCCGGCGGATCTGGAACTGGTGCCAGGCGCGTCCGGAGTCGGGACCAAGGCATGTGACCCTCAGACCTGGCCCCGAGAGTCGGTACAGAACAACGTACATCCTGGTACTCGGCTCCGATGTGGAGGACTCAGGGAACCGCTGGCCAGGCTGGAACAGAAGCTGTGAGAGTAAACGGGGCAGAGGCAGTGTGGGAACAGCAAGACCCGCCCTCACTGTTCCCCTTCCCTGTTGGTCTCCGTCTTGAGGCACCGACCCTCTCTTCCTCCCGCACCCTGCAGACAGCCAGCGGGTACGGGTGTGTGGCGGGCCTGCGCCAATCAGCCTCAGCACATCCGTGTGTGCCCGGCCGCAAAAGGGAGCCAGCGAGAAGCCCCGGAAAGGTCTGGAAACTTCCTCCCCCAACCCACACAGAAAAGGCAGGGATCCCTGAGTCCCCAGAAGACTACTCTTGGGGCCCCTGGGTGAGCGGAGGCCACACCAGGCCCTGTCCCCAGAGGGCGGCGTCAAGGCCAGCGCTGACAACGGGGCGCAATCCCCAGATGCAGGAAGGAGTGTAACCTTCCGTGTAAGGAGACCCTCCAGCCTCGGGCGGCCAGGCGTGCTAACTGGTGGCGGGAGCCAGGGCACCAAAGGCCCAGGCTTGAAGGTGGAGGCACGTCTGTAGGTCGAGTTGTTTCATGGACAAGAGGGGTTTCCGAACACAAGGGTGTGGGGGAGACCCCTCCCCACTCACTCCACGGGGCCCAAGGCATCGGCAACGTGAATATCCGGGGGCCCCTTGTATTCCCGAGGTGGGATGGAGAGGAGTCGGCTGAACCTGACTTTTGAGGTCAAACAACAGGTTCCGGGTGCCTTCAGCGCTCTCCTTGTCGACTCTGTGCCCTTGTGTGGCTCCCTCCTCTGCCCCAGACCTGCGGGGCTCTGGGCTGGCTGTGAGCTCCCTTTACCCAGGGGCATCTGAGCTGAGCCCCACAACCTCCCCACGCTCCTCCTGCCGTAGGGACAGGAAAAGTCCTGTGGGGGCACCCATCTGGAAGAACCCTGATGAAATGGTGGGGGGGGGAGAGATCAGGGACCAAGCAACGGGCTCAAACCCTTCACAGGCCCCAGTCTAGCCCCCAGGGCCTCACCCAGCGAGCCCCTCAGCACGTCCCTGCGGGTGAGCAAACCAGCCCGGAGCTGCCAGGCCCTGCTTCCTGATCACTCTGCTCCCGCCTGGCCTTTTGGAAAAGTCGTGTTGGAGCCCAGAGGGGCAGCGGGGACTGAACCAAGGGCCGGGCTGAGAAGAGTGGAAATGGGGGTGCCACAGACAGGAGGGGGCTGAGGCCCTTGCTGATGCCCCAGAGCTCCAGCTGTATCCCCCAGACGCCCTCCGCTCCCATCCCTCAAACCCCGCCTCGCCCTGAAATCCCTAGATGCCTGTGGAAGTGCACCCACCTGGGCCACACAGGCACCCGACACAGACGGGAGCGTCAAGTTAAAATTCCAGGATTTCTTCCAAATACAAGAAGCGTCAGGAGGCAACGCTGAGCCTCTAGACCCTGAGGTGGGGAGGAGGCACCAGGAGAGAAGGGGCTCGTCGGGTGCCCTGCGGGGTGCAGGAAACACCTCTTCCCCGCCTTGCAGGAAGCGCCCAGCGGCCCTCCCAGCCCCACCCGGCCTGGTGCGCGTTCTCTGGCGGCTCGGAAGGCACCGAGTGGACTCCGCTGCTACAACGCGAACCCATACGGACTGGAGGCGGACGCAGAGCCCGGACGCAGACCTGTCCAGGTTCTTCCAGCACACGGGAATTTCGACCTGTCCCTAGTGGAAAGCCTATCTCCCCGAGGTTGGTCTCCCTGTTCCTGTGACCGACCTAAGGCACAGGGCCCACCCCGTCAACTACTTCCCTTTAATCGTCAAGAAGAATGGGACCTTGGTTGTTGTCCCCCCCCCATCACCAATATTCCCAAAAAGAGCAGCTGGGTTTGGGTGAGCTCCAGTGGGGCTTAGTTTGTTTGCTCCTGCGCGACGGCGCTGCATCCGTCGGGGAAGGATCTCCGCGGGCCTGGCGCCAGCGCGGTGGTGAGGATGGTGGGGGTGGGGGACTGCGGCCTGCGCCACCAGCGTTTCTGCAGGGCACCGAAGCCCTGCATCCCCACTCAGACTCCCGTGCACGACCTCCCCAGGAGAACCCCGTTCCCTGCCCCGGCAGCAGGCCTTCCCCCAACGCAGCCGGGTACTCCGGCCGCCATCAGTTCGGCAGACCTCAAAGGTCCTACCCAGTCACTGGCAAAAGGCTAAAGGCTGGATTTTCAGAGGCGGTCTGCCTTCAGTGTAAAGGGAGCAGGCTAGGAAGCCCCAGGGTACAGAGATTTCCCACACATCCTGGACTCCTGAACCTTGCAGCGACCACCTCGGGGAGGCTTGCAAGGGGCGGGCGGCAGAGCCGGGCTTTCACAGTGGCTCTGGGCTTCCGTTTGTTAAAACACAGGATGAAATCGGGAGAGCTGCCTGCAAACAAAGCCATCTGAGACTGTTCACTATTGGCGAAATCTCCACCCTTAGCAAATGCTTTCATTTTCAAAACTGCCCCCCACCCCACACGGGTCTGGAAAACCCATAGTGTTTCCCGGCAAACAGAGCCCTGGAAAGGGGCGCCCCATGTACATCTGTTGGAAGGAATGGATGGTGAGTGGTGGACAAGCGAGCGCTCGGGACGCAATGGCCTTGAAACTCACTGGCGTGACTTTGTGGGCATCCACAAATTCACATCTCTACGCCCACCCCTTATCTCCCTCCGTGCACTGAGACACCTTAGCTGCTTTGGGGAAAGTACCACTGGACCCAATCAGGGTCCAGAGGAGCCACTTTTAAGGGCCAGAGGGGTTGCAAGTTGAGTTGCCCAATCCTTATATATCCTTTGTCCTGCATGCCCCTGTGTTAGAGTCAGGCCCAGGGTGGGGGACCCAGATGGAAAGAGAAGGCAGCCCTGGAGAGGGCGGGACAGAGATGGAAGGACAGCTGGGTCAGAGGGGCCCACCCCGTCTCGGGTGGCAGGTACCAGGGGCCAACATTTCCAATACGTTGTCCAATGTGTAGGGGACCCATGGGGCTTTGTGCCGGTGTGTCCACAGGTCCTTCTGGCTGGGACACAGGACAAGGCTTTCCCAAGACTGGGCAACCCTCCTGCTGACTCTTTCTATCCATGGGAGAGGCGTGGGCTATGGACCCAGCAGCCTCCTGCTCTCCGTCTATCCTCACGGTTCAGTCACGCACCTACCTAAGAAAAGCGAGTCTGTTTTAGCCTGGAGGAGCCTCGTGTTGTGAGTGTGCGCGTGACTAAATGGTGGGGGAAGTTCTGCAGCCACGACCGTGCAGATGGGCTGAGGATAGACACTTTCAGAAAAGGGCCAATTTCCCCTTCACAATGAGCGCTAAGTACCTGATAAATGGGGCTGGTGTTTATTCATGAGCAGGTACTTTGGAGATGGCGGTTAGAACAGCGGCCCGCGCCGCCTCGCCAAGGTACTTAAAGCCGGGCAGGTGCAGCCCTGCGCGCGGGCGGAGCGCACAAAGCCCGCGGAGGCAGCGCCGTGGGGAGGGACGTGAGCGCGGCTGTGCCCGGCGGAGGGCGCGCGACTCCCAGGCACCTTGGCCCTTTGTTCCTCCCCCCCAGCCAAGGCCACTTCCCCGAGGGGCGTCCCAAGAAACCCTCCCCTCTAATTACCGAGAATCCCCCTTCGTTCCTCCTCTCGGAGTCCAGCCGGGCAGCTCTCCGGCTGGCAGGTGCCCAGGACCCAGCGTGAGACCTGGCTACGCGTTGGCGTGAAAGCCGCCTGTGGGCTTGGCCATGAGCTCTCCCGCTAGGTGACGAACTCCTCGACTAGCAGAGACACAGAAACAGAACCCGAGCCTGGGAACCGCGCGCGCACGGGGCTCGCGGCTGCCCCCGCCGCCCAGGCGCCACCTCTGGCAGTGCGGGTAACCTCGGGCTTTCAGGTTTTGTTTCAACTCCAAGGGGAGAAAATTGGGGTCTGTCGCTTTCCACAGCTTCCTGGGGCCAAGGTCGTGGGACAGACCCGATCTCGCCCTCAGAGTGGCTCCAGAATCCCTAGGGACCCCCTCCCCCCACCAGCTTTTTGCCCACGATCATCGATCGGGGCCTTGGCTGGGCACGGGAAAGAGCTGCAGTGGGGAGAGCAGCGTAGCTCGCCAGCTGGGGGGCGGGGGTCGCAGGGAGGAGGCGGCCTGGGGGGACCCGGTGCAGGGTTCTCTGCGCCTAGGGACCTGGAGCAGCAGAGGGTGTCCCGGGGACCCAGCCCGGGAACCTTCGTGAGAGTGTGGACACTCTAGGCCTCATTCTGGGGGCCTGCCCAGGTTGTCTGTTGCTCTTTTTCAATCGATTCCAAAAACAGGCCGAGACAACTCCAGCCCGCAGCCTCAGAGAGGCGCAAACTGCGTTTTAGACAAGTCCGACTGCTTTTGGGGAGGAAACTGTTTGAGAATGACGGTCCACAAGGGGCAGGCACCGGCCCTGACCCCCCACGCGGCGGTTCTTTCATTTCCACCAGGGACACCCAAGGGCTCTCCCACTCCATGCGGACTGATCAGGGGGTTGCAGCTGTTAGCGCTCTCAGATTTTCTTGGAACCTTGGTGTTAGAATAAATTGCGGATATAATAATCCTGACTCTAGGATGTGAGCGCAAACGCAAAGCAGTGCTCGGGAGGGTAGCTGGGAGGTGGGCAAGCCCCCCCCCCTCCAATGCTCACGCCCCTGCCGCACCGCCAACCATCCGCCGAATAGGGCCAGGGGCCAGACGGGTGGGTGGCCGAGATTAATTTAAAGAGATCACCAGAGAAGCTAGTCATCTTCTGGCGTCTTCTGCCAGGACCTGAGTTAGGGGTCGGTTCCAGGGTGAAGCCTGCCTTCCGGTATATGTAGTCTGAGTCCGCTGCTCCAAGGAGACTCACGGTGATTGCCGAACCACACGACTAGCTACCAAGGGCCCCCCAGGTGCCAGAGGCTGCCCTCTCCTGCGCGTGCCCAGCGTGGGGACGGCCTTGGGCAACTATCATCAGACGGCGCAAGAGCATGGAACAAGGCCTGGCCACTCCCCACACCCAAAAGGCACAAAGTCTGGACTGCGGGGCCTGGAGACGGGCCTTGGTGCGCCCGGAACTGAACGGACCGGAGCGCAGCCTCCTGGTCCCTACCTGTCTGTGAGAGGGTTGGCAGCCCCGCATGGAGCCCCATATTTAGGCAGGAAGTGTAGAAACTTTGGGCCGCGTGGGGCTGGGGAAACTAAAGACGACGCATCGCAAAGCAATCTTTAAACATTCCATTCCCCAGACCTTTAAGGCACACCCAGAAGATGCGGGGGAGGACCATCGATTCCAGTGCCCATGACTGATTTCCTTGGCATCACAAATTCAGATTAAATCATAAAAATATCAGGAATAGGATTCCTGGGGAAGTAGGGTGAGCCCGGCGTGTGAGCTTTGGCCCTGGAGTCCTCAGGTGGGCTCCCCCAGCTAAAAGCTTTACTTTTCTAAGGAAGCTGTTTGGGCGAATGCATTTTGGGCTACGGGGTGGGCATCCCGGCTTCTGACTCGTGGTCTCTCTCAGGCAGTCCAGTGAGTTTGGCTGTGAGCCCCCCTCTGCCGAAGCCGGAGCCGCTCAGGTGTCCCTGATTCCCACCTCAGACCCACCAGGCGCGGTAGCACCCTCCTACCCATCCACAGCCTCATTCGATTTTCCAGTGAGTTCCGGCAGCAATCTCTCTGTACCACCTGCTGTGAGTCCCTCAGAGGACAGCACAGGGACAGCCCTCTGAGGGCCGGGTGCCTTGTTGGGGAGCCCCGAGGGAGCCCCGAGGAAGCCTGCCCCTCCCTGTCATCTCTGGTCCCCTCCCTTTTGATGAAAGGACCAAAGTTTGAAGAGTCTCCCGTAAGGGAAACAGCTCTTCACTCTCAAATCCTTGACAGGCAGCCCCAGAGTGGCAGGGCGTGTGCTGAGCTCTGCCAAGAGACTATGGGTCTGACGTCCACTTTGACAATGACCTTGAGGGGACGTCTTCATTTCCCTTTGCTCCCCTGTGCATCTCCGTTTCCTCACCTGCCAAGGTTGTAAAAAAGGCTCCTAACCTCTCTAACCTGAGGCTCCAAGGAGTATGAGGTAGGACACTGCAAGGAAACTCCTGCAGGCTTCTGAGGGTACTGGGGTTCACCCCTAGAAAAGTATGCAGTTCTTTTAGAAACACCCTTTGATGAGCAGTTTGGGAGTGCAGTTGGGAGCACAGACCCCGGAGCCCGGCTACCAGGACTCACACCTGACCCAGATCTGCCATTTCCCAGCTACGTGGCCTTGGGCCACTTCACTCAGTCTCTCTGTGCCTCAAGGTCATTATCTCTGAAACAGAGATGAGTAATCCGGCTCCCTCCCTCACAGGGCCCTGGGGAAGACCAACGGAGCTAACACTAGCACAGCGCTTGGAAGCATGCCTGGCCCAGGCCAGCTGTTCCTAGGAGCTGCCCAGAGCCCTGGGTGCAGCCTCGCCCCTTCCCGGTCCTCTTGGTTCCCCCCACCAACGGTCACCGATTCTGTCCCTGCACCACGGCCAGCATTCAGCCTTCCCTGGGTCCCCGCACTCCAGGAACAGGCCGAGGAGGGCAGAACGCCCCGGTATTGCCTGCTGGACGGGCACCTTGCTTGAGGAATCTCTTGGCCAAGGTCCTTTCCTTATTTTCTAGCATGGAACAAGTTGAGTCTGTCTCTCTCTTCCTTTCTCTGTCCTCGGGTCCACCCACGGGCAGTCAGCTGTGTGAGAACACACCCCCTTGGCTGAAGGGATGGCAGACCCAGGTGACCCATCCCCCCCCCCCCCAGGGACCCTGCCCAGAGGCAGGGAAGACTCCAGTGCACAGAGCTATTAACTTTTCCTTTCCTCTTTCTCTCCACACAAATGTCAGCCCCCCTAGAGCAGGGGTTTTCTGTCCTGTCCTCTGCTGTCCTCCCCCGGCCCAAAACACCATGCCAGGCCCAGAACACCAAGCACTCAGTAAGTGACCGTGAACTCTGTGAAAGGAAGCAGACGCGTCCACTCACCACAGCGGCTTCTGCAGCAGGGTCTCGTCTTTATTTTTCTCATCAAGAGGTGAAGGTCAGATTTTATAGCTAAGGGGGAAAAAAAAATACACATCTCTGATTTCTCTCCTGCACAGTCTTCTGTCCAGTCTCTAAATCTCTCAGTTATCTGCAGGGTCCTCCTTCCAAACCCCGACTCCTCTGCACATATACCCCCAAGAGGGACATGATTTCAAGAGCATGCATTTAATTCCCCGTCTTCGGAGACATGGGGGATCCGGGTTCCGGCCTGGGGGTTGGGTTTTCTGCCCGGAGAATGGAGCTGCTGCTCTTCCGCAATCCGGGCACCTCCCCCAGATGTTTGGTTAAAGAACGGGGAGACCAACTATGGCCGGCTTTGCTTTCGGAGGGGGGAGGGGTGTTGCTTTTTTTGAAAATGTAAAGTGACACTAACATTGTCATTAAAGGTGGTTATTGTTAACATAATAATCGTGACTTTCACTCAGGGATCCACCTACCGTGTCTCAGGCACTGGCCCAAGCACCAATCTTATTGTATCTTCCCAACAAGCCCACGCGAGCTAGGTTTACAAGCCCATTTAAGAGAGGAGGCTGTGGAGATTTGGCAAATGTCGTGGGATTGGTATATGGGCGAGAAAACACGAGACTCCGAAGGCTCTGCTCCCCCTACCCTGTACCTCCTTCTGCCTCTGGGTGGTGAGGGAAGCAAGAGAGGCCATGTGGAGTGTGATGTGGGAGCAGGGCCAGCACCCAGCTTAGGGACAGAGCTAGGATGCTCGTGGTCTCGGCAAGCACAGGGAGTCTAAGCCGGCTCACCTAAGGTTCAAAGCCTACCTGAACCTCTTTCTAGCTGACGCTGAAGGCGCTTGAGTTAACCCCTCCACACTCACTTCCACTTCTGGAAAAGAGGGCTCGTCACAAGCTCTATCTCCTTCACTTAGGAAGGCTAAATGAGTTAATACACAGTAATAATTTTTTTCTCTCAGTCTATTATGGAGTCACATGTACGCCCCCCTTTGCTGCCCTCAGTATCCTCGTTCTGCTCATCCAGGCGTTGGGAACCTCGGCCGTTGGGATGAGAAATAGAGGGTTGTCCGAGGTATCACAACGAGCCAGGCAGAATCTTCCCACCGGGGAGGGAGCATCCTTTGCAGATGGTTGTGCAGGAGGGGAAGTAAAAAGCATTTCGGTTTCCCTTTTTGAAAAGGTGTAAACATCTTCCCAGGCTCCTCTGACACCGGTGTGTCAGTGATGAATCATCTGCGGCAGGCAGAGTGCGGTAGGTAGGTCACAGTCTCCATTTTTAGTCAGCTTCCTGGTGGCCCCGCGGAGGCCTTGTGGGGGTGCCCAGGGCTTGAGGCCATGCCTGAAAGCTCAGCCCCTCCAGGCCCTCGGAGGACCCAGTCCAATGGAGAAGGAGCCTTGGGGAAGCTGGGGGACTCCCTTCCGCCATTTCTTTTTAAAATGTGAAAGTATTGTGTAGGCTTCTCCTCCCCCACCTTTTTTTAAAAAATAGAGTACATGGAACCAGCCTTTTCCTGCTGGTTCTTGCTTGTGAATGAGACCTGTGTATAGACTGGAACATCCCTGGGAGAGGTTAGCTCAGTTGGAGCCAATGTTTGGGAGAGGAAAAAAAAAGATGACCTCAGTTCTGAATGTTTTTAAAATTTATGTGTTTGAGGTTTTGTTTTGTTTGGTTTGGTTTGGTTTTAGTATTTTATCCGGAACCTATTTCACTTATTGTCTACTGAGCATTTGCCAGTGCATCTGAAAGTGTTAAGAGAGGGAGAGGTGTGGGCAGAATCTGGGCAGACTTCCTGGAAGAGGAGACACTTGCTAAAGTTTGACCCAGTGGAGATGGGAAGGAGTGTACTCCTGAAGGAGGAAATTTCATCACGAGTAAAAATCCCAGGAATGAGAAACCTGGGGACTCCACAAAAGAGAAGAGGGGAAAGGGCACAGAAGGGGCACAGTGTGGCTTCAGGGGAAAAGGCTGCCCCCCCCCCCCCCCCCGCTTTTACACCTGCTACTTCTGATTTGCTGTGAATGTAGAAACCAGATATCGTGGGTGTTGGAACTGTGTAGAGAGCAAGAGCACACGAACGACCTGAGTGACAGGCGGGGATGGGGGCCGAGGTCGGGGCCCTTCAGAAGCTCTCTGTGCCCGGTTCGGCCTGGCGGTGTGCTGGCTGGGGGAGGGACAAGCCAACACCTGCCCCCCCTCACCCCCCAGAATCCAGGAGCCGCGCGCGCAGGAACAGCAAGAGGTCCCAGGCACAGAAACAAGGACCCCTGAAGGCCCCAGCCCTGCCATTAAATCACGGAGCAGCTCGCCCCACCTCAGCTGCCACCGTGGCCCCAGGACCTTCGCTGAGGTGCTGGGGATGGCGGCGCGGGAGGATGCCCACAATCTCGGCCCCTCAGCGCCGAGCCACCCACGCGCCGCCCCCTCCCCTCGGCGCTCGAGGGCTAGACTCCTGCCTACCTCGGGCCCCTCGAGCCAGCCCCCGAGAGGACGTGAGGGAGAGCCACAACTAACGACGACAAGTGGGGACGCAGAGGCTCGCCGACCAGAGCCGGGGGAGCGGGACCCTCCCGCAGGCCCGGAGCAGCAGCGCGCCCCCCGCAGGCCCGGCGCGGCTGCCCGGCCTCCCGCCGCGGCGCGGCCCGCCGCCCTCCGCCCGGTTCCCCGGGTCGCACCGAGCGGGGCGGGGGGCGGGGCACAGCGGAGCGGGCGGACCAGCCCCGGGGTCTTACCTCGGCGCGAGCGTCCGTCCGACCGAGCTCGGTTTGCTGCTGGGACTGCGGGGCCGGGGAGGCTCCCACGGGCTCGGATCGCGCCGACCTCCACCCGAGCCCTCGGACCCTTCGGTGGCCCCGGACAGGGGCGCCGGGACCAGGGGACAGGCGCCGCGCGGGCGGGAGGAGGCGGCTCCTGCGGGGCGCGGTGGGGCGGGGGCGTCTGCGGGCCCCGCCCGGAGGGGAGTCGGGAACGATTATCTTGAAGAACAAAGGCGGCCGGGGAAGGCCCGGCGCCCCCCGCCCCTCGGGCCTAGCCCTGAACTTGAACTTGTACTTGACACTTTGTCCCAACAGAGGCGAGGGAACCCCTCTGCGCTACGACAGGGCGCGCCGTCCAGCGCGGGCGACCTCTGCGCGGGAAGGGAGCCGGGCATCCTCAGGGGGCCCCGGTGCGCCCCAGACTGCCTGGGGCTTCAGGGTTCCGTGGTCCCCGCGGCCCCTCGAAGGGTCGGGGCGCGGACCCGGCCGTGGGGTCTGTGTCGCCAGCCCCCACCTCACCCTGGGCCTGGGCCGCGCGGGGCCGGCAGGATTCTCTTCACGTCGCGTCGGCGGCCGCTATTGAGCCGCTAATTGAACATTAATGGCAGGTGCGGATGAGGTCACCGGCGCTGGCTTTTCTCACACATTTTTCATGCAAATTCGCGAAACTCTAAACAAATTTAAATAAAAAGCTCTTTGTGCCCCTCAGTCCTCTCTCCCCCTCCGGGGTCCTGGGGCCCGAGCCCGCTGCCAGGAGAAGCGCGGCCCGCGGGGGGAGCCGGGCGCCCCGGACAGCGCCGCCTGCCGGCCGGTGGTGCAAACCCCGCCGCGCCGCCCGGGGCCGAACGCCGCGGGCTGCCCAGGGGTGAGGGACCTTCCGCGGAGGTCACGGGCAGGGAGAGGCCAGTGGGGAGGCAGACGGGCAGTGGTCAGGGGCCTGGTGTCTGGACACTCCCCCACCCCGGCGGGCCTACTCTGTCCTTTGGTTACATAGGACTAGTGTCCTGTTACCCGTACCGATGCCTGAAGTTGACACCGTGGTTTAGGACACGAGCAAGCGCTTAGAACAGTACCTGGCACCAGAAAGTGTGGACCATTAATCTGGGGTCCAAAGGCCTCCTGAGAACCAACGCCGTGATTTTGCACATAATAAAAACATGTGTTGGAGCTTTCAAGAGATTTGGAACATCTTGCACCCTGCTCTGGCCACACGGGTGAGCGCTGGTAGCCAGCTCCTGGGCTTCCCAGCGGTGTGGCTTTGCGTATGTCTCAGCCTCTCTGAGCCTCTGGCTCCTAGTCTGTGCAATGGCGCTCAGGTTTATGATGACACCGTGAGGATTCAGTGGAGGTGGAGGAGGGGTTTGGGGGCTGACTCACAGCCCAGAAGCTCCAGAGCCCTGCTCTGGAGGGCAGTACACCCAGGTGTGCCTCCTTCAAGGTTGGAGGCAGCTCTTGGGACAGCCAGCAACCTTCATCCTCTCACCCAGAGGACCCAAGCCCAGGTCAGGGAGACGGACGTTCTGAGGCCTTAGCAGGCAGCTTCCTCTTTCCATCCAATCCACGCCAGGGTCCCCACCACACCAATGCGCCATGAATTGCCTTTGCTGGCTGCCGAGTCCCACTTCCTTCACCCGTGTCTTCCCAGGACGACTGACGAGAGACACAGATGGCTTTGCAAAGACATTTTATTTGCTGTGGGCTGGGGAGAAAGAGACAAGGGGTTCCCAGGATTGGAAGAAGCCTCTCTCTCAAAACCTGCCCTAGCCCTCCCTCAGGACACCCACTGGGGGAGGGCACCCGCTGGCCTTGGAGGAGTCCCGCTAGGGTGAGGTCCCTGCTCACCCTGAGCCCCCACCCATCTGGCCAGCCTCTGGGAAGCACTGGGGCAGGACTGTCCTCATCTTCTTGCCAGTCCCCTTCAGGTCGGGAGCCCCAAAGGAAAAGCAGAGTCTTCGGGAACGCGACAACCAGCAGCCAGGGGATGGGTCAGAGGCTGCAGCACCTGAGGGACCCTCAGACCCGGCCCACTCCCACCTCCCATGAGGTGGACACGCAGGCCTTCCCTAGAGCCCAGCCCCGCTGTCCAGGGTTCACTCAGCCTTGTCTCCACCAGCTGGGCTGCATGCTTGTCTCCAGGCCACTGCCCCTAGGAAGCCCATCTGGACCACCCTAGTGCCCCTGATGACCCTGGAGGACAGATGACACTACCCAGACAGAGGCCCCAATCAGTGAGGCTCTGTCACCCTCCTCCAAGGTCCAGTCTGGCTGGGCACACTGCCGGCGCAGGTGGCATAGATGCCTTGAGGGAGGACCCAGGCAAGGGGCTGTTTGGGGGGCTTTGTGAAGGAGGGGTTAACGTCTCCATGTGCGGGGTTGATGAGGAGGCACTGTGGCAGTGGGGGCCACCTTTAGGGGACCAGAGCCACATGGGATCTCTTTGGGGTTTGGAGTGCAGACCTTAAAGAGGCTCGGTTTTGAACCTCAGTTCTCCAACTTACCAGCTGTGTGACCGGGGACCTGTAATGTAGCACTTCTGGGCCTCAGTTTCCTCTTCTGTAAAATGGGCGTAGCAACGGTACCTATAGCCCATGAAGTTACAAAGCGGCCCTGTGCATGTGGTTGTTCTTAATGCTTTCCCTTTCCCTCTCCGTAAGCCCTACAGCTGATGTGGGGTGACGACAGTGGCTCCCACCCCGGCGCCAGCAGCCCCCCACGGATTTTCCAGGCCTCTCCAGGTGGCTCCTGGGTGCAGGCGGACAGCGCACCTTTTCCTCCACCCTTCCCAGGCCATCGGGGCCCAAAGGAGAGTCCTGGGTTGTGGTCTTTACGCCTTTACTACTTGGGGGTGAGGCAGGCAGGGCAGGTGGTCAGCCTCGTTGGCACCATGCTGTCTGACAATGTCTCTCTCTTGGGGCACACATGGTTGATGCAAACAGGGCCTTTCACAGCACCCATCCACTGTCCCCTGCCCAAGGCCCAGGGTCCCCCAGCACAGTGACACCTCTGCTGGGCTGCGGAGCATGGGGACACCTCCCAGCCCCCCTGGTCCACAGAACAACCAACCAACATGCAACCAGAGTGGGGCAAGGGCTCCCCCAAAACAGGGGCTCCTGTAGGCAGAGGTCGACGTCTGCCCACCTGCTTCCAGTAAGACAGGGAGACCCTCCCAGCCCCTCCCTGTGGAGGGGCTCACACAACCAGATACTCTTCAGGACCAGTGAGACTGGAATGCTGACGCCCACCTATGCAGGCCCAGACACACGAAGCCTGACACTTTGTAGGCATTTAAAAATTAACAGTAGCCGCCACGGTGCTGAGATGTGACCGTCAGGTAGAACGGGGCGGGCGGCAGAGTGTCGGGGCTGTTCACTCCTGCAGCTTCCCCTCCGCCCGCTCAGCGCCCCCACCCCAAGGTGGCTGGAGGACGTCATACCTGTTATATTAAATGGCCTCTTTAAATTTTTCTTTACAATTTTTAAAAAACATTTTAATTGAATTTATTAGGATGACATTGGTTAATAACATGATATAGGTTTCAGGGGTAACACATCATCTGTATATCGCATTTGTGTGCCCACCACACCAAGTCAAGCCTTCTTCCGTCAAGCCTCTTTAAATTTCTTTTTAAAGATTTTATTTATTTACTTTTAGACAGAGGGGAAGGGAGGGAAAAAGAGAGGGAGAGAAACATCAATGTGTCAGAGACACATCCATCGGTTGCCTCTCTCAAGTGCCTTGAACAGGGACCCAGCCTGCAACCCAGGCATGCGTCCTGACTGGGAATCGAACCGGCGACCTTCTGGTTCACAGGCCGGAGCTCAATTCACTGAGCCACACCAGCCAGGGCTACATTTTTCAGTAGACGTATTCCAGGAGCATGGGAAGAAACAGAACAGTACACGTGTACCCTGGAGCCTTCCCGCCTGTTTTCGGAAAGTATTCAGATCCCAGTCTACCTAGGACGGACTTTTAAACCCACACAGGTAGGATGCTGCTCTACTGCCTGTTCTGCCGTTTATTCCATCCACCCGTCAGCATACACTGGCCCACCCCCCACTACGGCTTAGAGGGAGAGCCACCGCGCCCCTGTGCACAGCCGCACAGCGCTCCACGGCCGGAACGGACCGCAGGCCCCGTCCGTTTCTTCCCATTCTGAAAAGGGAACGCCCTGCCGCGGATCCTTGCGCGCCTGTCTTTGGGAATTCCACATCCAGGAGCGCAGAGCAAACGCGTCAGCAGCGCAATGTGCTGCCCAGCCCGCGCGCATTGGACATCTCGATATTGCCACATTCCAGAAAATGCTACAGTTTACGCTCTCCAACCAACAGCGTGTGAGTGTCTTCAAAGGGACACAGGATGCTGGAGACAGGCACCAGGGCAGCGAGGCGGGTGCTGCGCAGGCCTCGGGGACAGCCGAGGGTGGCACCCAGCGCTTCCTCTACGCAGGCCCTCAGGCTGCGGGCCCAGGGCGCCCTGAGTCAGAGGGGCACTGGGAGTGGAGGGCGTCCCGCCTGAATGGTTTCCTGCGGCCATTGTCTCTGCCCTGCCTGGTCTCCTTGGGGGGAGTTTATTCAGGGGCCTTGGGAAAGGGGGTTGGGCCAGAGGAGGAGGGGGTGCAGTCCTCACCAAAGGAACCCAGGAGTGTGTCACAAGGGAGAGAGAGAAAGAGGAGGGGGGAACCCATCCCTGGGTGAGAGGGGACGTCAAGACCCCCTGACTAATGAATAGTGTGTTTGCCCTTGAACCTCACTGGGCTTCAGCATTCTCAGGCACAGAACAAGAGCCGAGACACGTCTGAGCCCAGCTGCACGGACTGCGGCGGTCCGTCTCAGACGCTTTGACAGGCCGAGCCTTTTCCCTGCATAGCTCAGACCTGCCCCCGGCTCCCCTGGCAACAGCGCAGCCTGGCTCCCAGGTCCAGGCCCAGCCACCCTGAGCAGGAGGAGGGAGGAAGAGGGGCACCAAGGCGGGGACAGCTGGGGAGAGGGTGTCCTGAACTCCTCCAAGGCTGGAGCCCCTGGCTTTGGTGACCCCTGGGGGTGTTGCTGCCAGCTGCAGGGGAGGAAATGAGGATGGTGAAGAGCTTCCGTTCCTGAGGCCTGGCCAGAGCCCCTTGGACCGGGTCAGGTGGACTCAGGGAGGAACGGTGGCCAAAGGCAGAGGTCCCTGTGGGGTGGGTCAGGGTGCATTTCCCTGCGACCCCCGCCAGGTCCCAGATGAGCAAGAATGGCAGCCGGGCTTCTTCTGCCCAGGTGTGCCACCTCCGTGCTGGCCCCTGGCTGCCGGACATCAGGACAGCACCTCCCGCACCTTCCCTCCCCCTGAGGAGGCTAGGGTGTCCTGGGGGGGGCTGGCGGGGCTCTGTACTCCACGCCTGTGACCTTGGAAAAGAGGCTGTCCCATCACACTCTGCAGGACGAGCTAGACAGAGATGATGTGTGATAGAGAGCTCTGCCCCCCAGGGATGAAGGTGCCCTATAAATCTCATTCAGGTATTATTAGGGCTGAAAGTAGGCGGTTCTGCTCCCTGGGGCAGGAGAGCAGCGAGCCGGGGAGGTGGGGCTGGCCGGTGTTGTCCTGAACCTGGAACCTGGAACCTGGAACCTGCCCAGCAGAGCAGGCAGGAGGCGGGCATCAACAGTCAGGGCTGGGGCCTTGGCAGCCTCCGGGTTCAGCTGGGACTGAGAGGTAAGAGTCAGCGATCAGAGTTCCAGGTTAGTTTACCCGCATTATTTCCAAGCTTCGCTGCAAGTTCATGGGACAGGTGTGGTAATCCTCACTTTAGAAACAGGGAGACAGAGGCTCAGAGAGGTTAAGGGCCAGCCTGAGGTCGCAGTGGTCATGCAAAGACCTGGGCCCGTGTCCCCTGGACTCCCTGGCCTGCACGTGTATCAGCTGGAGGCAGAGCTGAGAAGCAGCACTTCCTCCTGAGGACGGCTTCTCCAGGCTGGGGGCTTGAGTCCAGTGGCCCTGGCCCGAGGCAGGGATGGGGGCGGGGAGGGGGAGGGGAGGGCAAATCCCAGGAGAACACTTCGAACACACCCGAGCCCGTTTCAGAGCGGAGGCTGGGAGCACTCTCGGTCAAGACCTATGCTCTCTGGGCAGGTCATGTCCCAGCCTCATGCCACCCGGCAGCTTGTCAAGGAGTGGGGTTTTCATGTCTGTAGCCTCTGGTGGAAGGTGCCTCCCTGCCTCCCAGGGCAGCTCAAGTGGGGGGCAGAGCCGGCTGGATTTCCCGTGAGCCAGGGGCTGAGGTGACTGGTGGGTGACAGAGAGGAAGAAAAAAGGAAGAAGACCTTCCAGATTATAAAATGTCAGCGCTCAAAGGGACCCTCGATGCCAGCCATCCTATCCAAGGTCCCGGGAGGGACGGGGCTTTGCCCAGGACCAGTCATCAGAAAGCGAGCCGGAGTCCAAGTCTCTGACTCTGGTGAGGCGGGGCTGTGTCTCCCTAAGCCCCGCTCACTTTACCAGGCCGCTCTGGGCCCTCGAAGGCAGGGATTCCCCCAACAGGGCGAAGAGGAGGGCCAGGTAGGACAAGCCACGGTGGGCCACACGCACCGTGTGTGGAGGGCCGGTCTGGGAGCCCGGTGCTGGGAGCAGGTGCAGCCTGCGGGCCGAAGCCTTCCAGGGTGACGCTGGTGCACACACCCCCAGCACCACACGCCCACACTCCACAGCCCACGTGTAGGCACCGCCACCTGCCCTGGGTGATGAGGAGCGTGTCAGAAGGGGGACATGACCCTGACCCTCCACCCACAGCAATTTTTTTGAGAAGAGGGGATGGGAAGGAGGGGCAGCTCCCCAGGACCCGCAGAGGGTGAGAGCCCCGGCAGAAGCCGGCCCCACGAGGAGCTGAGTCTGCAGGCGGGCTACAGTCAGGCTGGGGCCGGGGCTGGGAAGGGGATCTGCTCAGGGCGACTGGGTCCTCTGCCAGATGGGTGCCCACACCCCTGCCCCCAGGCAAACACGACCTGCTCAGAACGCAGAGGAAATCCAGGGGGCCGCGTCCTGTGGGCCCCGTCAGGAACCACCCTCGGGGGAGGTCTGTGTGCTTCCTGATGAGCAGACCGGTGATGGAGCAGAAAGACACAAAGACAAATGGACGCATTTCAGCCCAGCTGTGCCCTCCTCCCTGGGCTGATGGTTTGCGCCAGCTGCCGTTCTGTGCGGCCGGTGCCCAGGGGCGAGCAGGCTGCATGTCACTGTTGTCCTCCCCCGGTCACAGCTGTACGACCTGGCACGGGGAAGCTCCACCCCTTCGTACCTTCCCGGACCTAAGGGGCAGGGGCCAGGAAAATCAACCCTACGTAGTGTTTCCCATGAACTCAACTCACCGCAGCTCCGAGGGTACTGCCTATTTTTCCCATCTACAGAGTGAGGCCCAGAGGCTCCACGACAGACAGCCACGGCCCTCCTGTGCAGGGACACCCACAGCAGAGCTCTGACCAGGCCTCTGTCCGCAGCAGCCCCCCTCCATACCTCCTCTCCAGGCAAGGCCCCGGCCTGGCCACTCCCAGGCTGCTGGGCCAGGAGCCTCGGAACTCCAGGGTTTGTGCTCAGCATGGCGCCTCGGCCTCCCAGCTCCCTGGGCTCCCCCGACACAGCAGGGGAGGCAAGGTCCCCAGCACACCTGCTGAGTTCCAGAACAAATCCCCACCCCAGCCCGCGCTTTCCTGGCTGCAGAGGAAGAACTACCTGTGATGCACGCTGGGTTCTTCTAACGGGGACAGGGGGCCCGGGGAGTGAGGGCTGGGGTGAAGGTGTGAGCAGCGAGCTGCCAAACAATGAGACCTCGGCCACGCAGAAGGGGCAGCAGAGCCACAGTCTCGGGGGCACTTTCCTCCCGAGGAACAAAGAGCCAATGATGACAGCACAGGCAGGGCCGGGCCCCAGCCCTGCGCCGGGCACCACCCCACCGAGCAGGGTCCAGCCTCAGGACGGGAGCACGCTTGGAATGCGATGCCCTGGCTTTGTGTGATGCTCTGTCAGCGAAGTGCGACTCCCCAGAGCCCCTGTCACCTCCTAAAGCCTCCACCAGCCTGTCCCCCAGCACCTCGAGGATCACAGATTAAGGAGCTCAGGGCCACAGCTGAGGTAGCTAAAGCCCCGAAGGGAGGCATGGGGGGGGTGGGGAGAGCAGTGGACAGCTGTCCCCCTCACCCCTGCTCTCTGTCCCTGCCCTGAGCTCCAACTTCAGACTCTTCACTGAACTCTGGACTCCCCTCCAGATACAGGGCTGCAGTGAGGTGCAGCCTGGGGACAGGGACAGGGGTCAGGCCCCCAGACAAAGGAGTGGGGTGATGGAGAGGGGTGGGGGAGGGGCAGCCCCAGGGAAGGAGCGAGAGGGCTGGGTGTTGTGGGGGAAGCAGGTGAGCACTGAGAGAAGGCCCAGGGATGGGAGGAGGGTGCCCTGGGCACCTGATGGTGACCCCAGAGGTCCCTGTGGGTCCCTCAGCACCAGAGATAAGGAGCCGGACAAGGAAGGGACAAGAGAAGGAATTGGGGCATTCAAAGCTACCCTAAGGCCTCAGTGTTTCCTGAGCCAAAGGCATCCCAAGTTGTCTAGGACATAAACACAGCACACAAACGTGCCTCCTGGCCATGTGGAGTCACCCGCTCAGTAAGAAACAGACAGGACAGATCCATCCATGAAAGACACCCAATGGGGAGGGACAAGAGGTTTGGCACAGGGCTTTTGGATAGTGAGTGTCCCCAACTTGGACTCTGAATTCCCCAGAAGCTGTGAAGACAGGGCTGGGCCAGTGGGCTGAATGGGGGAGTCCAGGGAAGGGCCTGGGGGCCAGATCCCCGACCACGGCCACTGAATCCTGAGACCCTTGGGCCTGAACAGGAGGGGCTGTGCTCTGTGCCCCTCACACCGCCCTCCCACCCTGTGAGGGGCTGTGCGGAGGCTCTGAAGCTGTGGCCCAGAAAGTTTTCTGGAGGTTCCTTCTCAGCCCTGCCCCCGCGCCAGGGCCTGCAAAGGGGACCAGGGGACTGGCCAGCAGCTGCTCTCTCGCTCCAGCTTCTCCCCTGCTGCAACTGCCAAGGTCCCTTGTGTTGGGCCAGGGCCTGGCTCCCTGTCACCCCAGGGCAGGGGCGGGGAGAGGCTTCCGGGAGCTCCTGGGAAGAGAGGCTCTGCCCTCTCTGAAAAAAGGGGCCGACTCCAGTGCCCACAGAGATGACATCCCTCCTACGACACCGAGTGCCCCCAGAATGCACTGGTCCTATTCCTATTCCTGTCACTGCTCAGTCAGTGGGTCCTAAACTGCCACAGGTCTGCCACGTCCTCGCCATCAGACTGGCTGAGCTGGAAGGAACTGAGAGATTCCTGTAGTTCAGCACACTCATGTCATCGAGGGGAAACTGAGGTTTGGCGGTGGGAGAGACGTGGCCAGCCTGGGGTCATATAGCGAACTGGTGGCAAGGACGCACTTTGTGTCCTGTCTACCAGACCCTTTTCCCGAATAGGGCAGGCCTCTGGAAGGGCCGACCAGGGGGCTTCTCCATCCCAAACAAGATCCTGGCCCAACTGTGGGTGGCAGGGGTCTGGGGCCTGGGGAGGCCGTAATGCGATAAGCAGACTGGCCATCTGGCTCCGGGACAGGGGAGAGCCCAGACTGGCCGCTTCTGCTGCCCAGTCCCGGGGGACCCTGTGCTGAGAGACACAGACTGCCAGATGGACAGGCAGTGGCCTGGGCCTGGGTGGCAGCCAGTGAGTCCCCTGTAGTTGGAGCTAACCAACTTTGAGATGCGGTGGGGTAGCAGCAGAGGGGGCCCAGGGAAGAAAGCCGAGCCCCCCCACGGGGCAGAGACAGAAAGCAGGATGGGGGAGCTGAGATCCCCACCCAGGCACAGAGCCCAGCTACCCAGGTAGGCCCTGCCCAGCACGCTCCACTGCCACAAGCATGGCCCCCTCCTGGGGAAAGGCAAACACATCTCCCCTGGCACCTTCTCAGACATGCATGCAAAACTAATTAACATGGGGGGACGTGCGAGCAGCCGGCCAGCTCCACACCCTCGAGTCCACGCAGACAAGGCCAGCCCTTGTCCGGGACGCGCACAAAGCTTTGTTGCTAATTTAGGCATCTGTCTCTGTCTGGTCTGGTCCTCCTGCCTGCGCTGGGGTTTTTCCCAGCCCCTCGGACAATGCTGGGAACAGGCCTGCCGATCCCTTATTCAAATCACACCCAGGACAATGAGCTCATTGTGCAGCCACAGAAAAGGGGTTGCTGCAGGGGGGGGGGGGGGCGGCGCGTAACGGGGCATCGGGAGTGGAGAAGGGTGGGGGGGGTGACGAAAATGGGAACCCAGGAAAGTGTTTACTAACACAGCACTGCAGCTGCCTCCGGCGCTTTCCCCTCCCCCGTGGCTGGGAGAAGCCCCGCGAGGCAGAGGTGGGGGCCCAGCGGTGGCCTGGATGAGGCTCCCGGCGGGCAGATTGGACTGTGGCTCGAACCTTCCTCCTCTCGTCCTCCCCACCCCCCTCTGCCAACAGTCCCTAGCTGTCGCTGCATGCCCGGGGCCAGACACAGCTTTTATAGACTGGCGTGGGGGTTCTGCTTCTCCTACTTCAGACGCAGCAGCGCAGTGTACCGACTGCCCAGGAGACAGGGCCAGGGGCGAGGCGTCAGCCACTGCGCGCCGGGCGGGCGGGTTGGGCCCTGCCATCTCGGCCATTGTCTTCCACCGTTTCATTTTCTCCTCCTGCCCAGCTCATAAATTAGAGAGGAGACGGTGAGCTGCGAAGGGACAGGCTCCCCACGGACGGCGGGCGGGCAAGTCTGCGAGCTCACAGCAGATGGGGCACACGCGGCTGCTGCTGCTCCCGCCACACCTGGTTAGACCCCCTCATTGGATATTAAAAAAAAAAAAAAAAGCCTATATATAAAGTATACAAAAATAAGCATACATATGTACACACGCGCACACAGGGGCTTACAGCTGTTTGTGTGGGAAAATAATACGATAATTAATGAATAATACAAGAGTAAACTCTGCGCCCCACACTCGCCCACCCTGCACACACATAAATCTTGCTAGTCCTCCCCGAGGTCGGCTCTGCGGGGCCCGGAGCGCGCCTAGACGGCCGACGCGCGCAAACTCACGCAGACGCACAGCTCGACGCCGGCACGCAGACGCACGGCCCGACGCCGGCACGCAGACACTGCAAGAAGCACCGCCCCCCTCCCCCGCAGAGGCAGCCCCAGACGGGCGCACGCACGACGGCGCCATGCGCGCATGCGGTCAGAGCCCCCGCTGCGGGGCGCCTGGCGTGGGGTGGCAGGAAGGTGATGGAGAGGTTGCGGGCCAGCTCCCCGGGGCCACCGCCGCCCACCCTCGTGGCTCTGACTCCCGGGAGGGGAAGTGAAACACAGTTTCAGGCATTCAGGGGGAGGCCGGTACCTCCGGAGACATGGAAGTTTGCAACTGTTCTCAGTGCTTGGCCAGGATTGTTTAAACTGCCCTGGAGGGTTTTTGTGTTTTAACTTTTCATGTGGAAAGTAGCGGTGTTTAAGAGTCATCTTAACTGTCCTGCGTTTCAGACCTGTGTTGAAGTCGGGGCCCAGCGGACCCTGCTGGGGCGGTCCTCCGTGAGGTGCCATCCACAGGCCGGGGTGACTTCTCCCCGCAGGTGCAGTACCTCTGAGGCCGGGGTGGAGAATGAAGAGGAACGCGGACGATTAAAATCTGAGACCCTTTCAAAGCGCTGCTTCCGGGGAGAGAGGGGGAGTGGCGCCGGCTCTGCCCAGAGCAGCGGGGCTGTCTGAGGTCCGGCCCTCCGGGGGTCCCGTGTGAGACAGACCCACAGCAAAGAAATTCCGTACGGGGCAACCACATAGGGAGCTAGCTGGCTCACAAGAGCCACCAGTGGGTACTTTCCCTTTGTAAAGTTTTCTCCCCAGTTTTTTTCCTGAAGCAGAAAGAAATAACAATAATCCAAGACCCAAACCTACACGACTACCTCGTGCTGGGAGGTCGGAGCAGCCGCTGGAGTGAACTGTGACACACACACACACACACACACACACACACACACACACACACTCACACACCTGCAGCAGGTGTCCCACGGGAAACTACCTTACCCTGACCCCTGATGGTGCGGCGTGTCCTGGAGGGGACAGAAGGGGCGTGAGAGCGCTCCTGGCCAGCATCGGGGGCCACGCGGGTTGGAGCCCACTCTGTCCAAGAGGGCGCACTGCTGTGCATCTATGGGACCACGGCCTGTGCGGTCAACTGGCCTCCAAGTTGAACCCCAAGGCCTGTCTCTGGGCGGATGACATTCAGCTGGGGGAGAGCCGTGCAAGGGGAGCCAGAGGGGTGCCAGGCCACCTGGCATAGGGAAGGCTTGCTCCCTGGAAGCATGGGGCTGTCCCTTTGTCCCACTGGTCACTGTCACAGAACAGGGAGTACCCTGCATCTCCCCAGGAGACCACACTAACCACCGCTCCGGGGTTTCCCAGGGAAGGAGCGGAGCGGGGCCCAGGAGGAGCGGCCAGCACTGTAACTCACTCCAGCTTCTTGGTGGTCCAAGGAGAGGAAGCTCACAGAGGCTCGCTCTTCCCACCAGCTCGGCAGGTGTCTCCTTGTTGCCAAGGAGCCAGGACCCCCTTCAAAGGTCGGAACCACCTTCCCAGCATCAGGAAGGAGCTGGCCCCTCCCACATCCTTGACAGGCACAGGTGACCCTAGAACGGCCCAGGTCTGAAGTGCACATGTCTGCTTATACACGGGGTTCCCCCCATAAATATGCACAGTGCCATAAAAGCATTTTCCCCTCCTTGGGATGTTCTGTTAACACCTTTTCTCTGGCAGCCTGCACTGCGGGAATACCGTGTGTGATAGGTATGGCAAACAGAGCGCACCATCGGCTGTTCACGCCATCGGTAAGGCCTCCAGCCAACAGCCTGCTCTTCATGGTCAGGTTTCCGGGGAGTCAGAAGTTAGAGGTGGATTTTCAACCACACAGGGGGCTGCGGGTTCATCTGCAGAGCCACCCCTCACCCCCCACCCCAGATGCCACATGGTGACTTCCAAACAAGACGTGCTGAGAGAAGGCCCTGGGTGGCCACTGTTGGAACCATAGGCAGACTTCCCTGCCAGCCGCTGCGCCCAGGGTCCGGTGTGAGCAGAACCAGGAGGGAGTCAGGCCTCCATGCCCCACACAGCACCAGATTTCTTCCAAAGACGACAACGCACTGCACCTGAATCCCCCCGGGTGACACTACCTGACTGCATTTGAGTCGTTCCCTCTCCATCCTGCACGCGAGTCTCCATCATCACTGCCGCGCGGGTTCTTAAATGAAGAACAGGCCATCGGAGGTCACAGTCCTGAATAGAGCAAATGGAATGTGGAACGTTAAAGTTGTAGCCCAAGCGAGATGGCAGCTCAAGGTCACCATGGGCCAAATACCACACGGCCTCTGACCCTGCTCCTTCGGGATCTTGGGCCAGGGAGAGGGGCAGGGAGACCAGGATAGGTGACAGCTGTCATAATCCAGTGGCCACTCGCTCAGCAGCCTCTCCGTCCTGGATAGGAAGGATGAAACTCCATACTATACAAGCTCAAAGTGCTGGGCGGGGGCTGTGTTTTCTTCTCTGTACCTCCAAGGCCTTGCCCGGAGCCCCGCACAGAGTGCGGTGAGCACGTGTCCAGTGAGAAAATGAACGCAGTGGACAAAAAGCACAGTCTGGTGCAGGACGACTTCCAATTCCTAGCTCCAGGGTTCCCTTGCCCACTGGGGTATGCCTCCCAGCACAGCCCTGAGGGTGCTGAAGGCCGGGCCATCAGCAGTGAGAGGCCCAGGGAGGGTGTCCCGCCAGGCCCCCCAGCCACACCACACTCAGCTTGCGCATGGTGATGAGACCAGTTCCCCTGGCCTGCCCTCCACCCCATTCTCTGGGCCCCACCACCTGACCTGCTCTGTTCAGGGAGCACTGCCTGGGTGTGGTGAGCCTTCTCTGACGAGTGCACCCCAAACAGATCCCTGCTCTCTTAACCCTCACAGCCTGAGTCAAGCCATCAACTGCCTGAGTGCCGCTTCCTCATGCTGGTCTCTGCTCCAAGGGCCCAGGGGCGGTCTGGGCTCTCCTGGGCTCTCTCTACACCAGGGAGCTCACACAGGACCAGTGGGAAGCACAGCTCACTGCGGGGGGACAGGCAGGGAGCTGAGGCTGGTCCCTTGCTTGCCGCCTTCCCTGTGTCTTTGCTCGTTACAGATGTGCAGCCCACCGGTGAGATGGTCACCCACCGCAGAGCCTCCAGCCCTCTGCCTGGCCCCCCACTCTACAGCAGCAGATGGGGGCCACAAATGGACACTTGGGCCTGAGGCACAGCCAGGCTGTGGACCCTGCCCACTACAACCACGAGGAGAGAGCCAGGACGGGGTGGGAGGCTTCTCGCCCCTCCTGGGACCTCGCCACGGCTCCTGGTGCCCAGCCTGAGGCCTTGTCCCCCAGATCCTTCAGGCAGATCACCAGCCCAAAGCAAGAGACCCTGCAGAGCCGTCCGTGTGCTAGCACCCCGAACGCGCTGCTGCTGCTTCCTGAAGCCCAGGCCAACCACAGGACAGGACCCACAGGGGCTGAGCCCCCTACCCCAGGACTCATCTCCTGAGAGGCACCCCAAGCAGTCACCCCGGCAGCACAGGGCTTAGCAAAGAAGAGCAGACTCCACATTACCTTCACCGCTCTGTCTGCTCCCCCAGACCTGACCTGAGAGAAGGTAGGCATGCAAAGCGCTGGCTCAGAGCTTGACACAGCCTACGTGCCCCCCACATGGTGCCTGTCCCACTGTCCTGGCTCACTCTAGAGTCCTGGCTGCCCACTCCTCACCTCCCGAGCTCGTGGGAGGGGCTGGCCTTTCATAAAGTCCAAGCTTGCTGGAGGTGGCTGGCCCCTGACCCAGCCCAGGCTTCCAGGGCAGGGAATGGGAGTGTCTGGGAGCTGAAGGAGGTCTGGGAGCAAGGCTGGACCCACGGCCAGGGGTCCTCTGAAGTGAGGGGGCCCCTCTGCTCTCTGACAGCAGGGTGCGCCTCACGCCTCCCCAGAAAATCTCTCCGAAGACCCAGGGCCTGGCAGGGAGCCAGGGCGGGAGGCCTCTCCAAGAAGACGCTGGCTCCGAGCCAAGGCACATCCCAGAAGCTTCAGCTGGCAGAGCGCAGCGGAGGCTGAGGGGAGGAGGGGCTGAGGGAGAGGGGCGGCCAGGAGCCCTCGGGCCCAGGGAAACCTGCTTCACGCGGGCTTGGCAGGAGCCGGGATGCACAGCTGCTTCCCCATGCCCTGTGCTTCCCGCACATCTGGGAGAGATGACATCACCCTGTGGAAGGGGATGGGGGGGAGGTGCCTCACCCCCTGGGACAGCCCTCCTGTCATCTACATCTGGGCCCGTACACGCTCCCCAGGGCACCGTTAAGCCTCCAACCAAAGACTTCTGGGCTCACCCACTGGCTCTCCCCCGCCCCCAACCCTAGAGACCGCAACCCAGGATGCTGCCTGCAGAGTCAGGCCTCCTGCCTCGAAGGACTGAGGGATAACCCTAATTTAAGGGGCTGTAGCAGGTACCCCTAAAAGCCCCGTGAGGGCTGAGCCTCTCTGTCTGGCTTTTCTGTGGCCCTCTATGCACAGAGCTGCCCGTGGCCAGAGGCCTTCCGGGGGTAGACAGACCAGGACCAGGTACTGAGCTCGAGGCTGGAAGAGGTCTGCATTCTCTGGTCTGGACCAATGAAAATATGAACTACAGCCCTGGCTGGTGTGACTCAGTGGACTGAGCGCCGGGCCTGCGGAAACAAAGGGTCGTGGGTTTGATTCCCAGTCAGGGCATGTGCCTGGGTTGCAGGCCAGGTCCCCAGTGGGGGGCACATCAGAGGCAACCACACATGGATGTTTCTCTCCTTCTCTTTCTCCCTCCCTTCCCCTCTCTCTAAAAATAAATAAATAAAATCTTTTAAAAAAAGAAAATATGAGCTACATGTACCATGTAGAATTCTAGAAGCCACATTAAAAAGTACTAAACAGCCCTGGCCAGGTGGCTCAGCCGGTTAGAGCGCTGTCCCCACCCACCAAGGTTTCGGTTTCGACCCCCAGTCAGGGTGCGCACACAGAGTCAACCAATGAGTGCAGAGATAAGTGGGACCACAAGTCAGTGTCTCTCTTTCTATCTCTCAAAATCAATGTTAACAGGTAAAACTAGTATGAATAATGTATGTTATTTAACCCAATATCGTCACTTCGGCATGTCGTGCTGACTACGTCTCATGGAATCAACAGTGACCAGCAAGCGGGACAGCGCAGCTCTGGGCTCCAGCCACCTCCCCGAATCGGGCGAGGGTGTGCCTCAAGGACCTAAGGAGAGGGCACCAGGGTAGAAAGGGGAGCCCCAAGATCCATTCCATTCCAACAGCTGGGCCCTTGGTCTTTCCTTTCAGCCTCCCAATCAACGCTCACGGCCTATGAAACAGATCGCCATTTCAGGATAAATCACGTTCCAGGGGGGCCCCCAACATCACCCCTTTGGAAACAAACAACCTGGAGGGGAGTAGAAATGGACATCGAAAGCTGGGGAACAAAGGCCACCAGAAAAGAGCAGTAAGCAAGTCTGGCCGAGGACCACCGTGTGTGCCGCCCGGTCCAGGGCCACCTGGCTCGCGGGGGGTTAGGAACACCCACACCCCAGCCCCGGATCTGGGGAACTCTCCGCCACACATCTCCCAGGACGAGCTCCCCACAAAAGCTGCTCTCCGCTTTGGAAAGCGAGCACAAGTCGTGCGTTTCCCAAGCGCTTCTCCTCTTGGTGCTCCGAGTCGCCATGCCAACACACAGCCATAATTACCGAGGAGTGCGCCCGTAGTAGCCACAGTGACAAAGGCCCGTATCAGGGCCCGTGAGCTCAGGAAGGTCAGGCTCTTCGCCGCCCCCCCACCGGCTTCCTGCCCACTCCCTTTATCCCACTGGGACTCATCTCCTTCCCTTCTTTCTTCCAGTCCCACCCAGATGGTCCCTGATTACATTCTCTCTGCAAAGAAGGCACCACGGCTCCGTGTATAAAACACTTTCATAGCAATTCGGAGACCGGGTCTCCTTTGAGTCCCGATTTCAACTTGTGGGAAAAGTCACTTTAACGCCCGGGCCTCAGTTATTTTGCTGCGAGCGGGGGAGAGAATTTGGAGCCCTGCCCATTCAGCGAGCGGGCGCCTACTGCACACTCAGGGGCTGAACATGTGTCGGGTCCAGTCTACGATCTTCTTCACCATCGGCGCCAGAGGTGGCAGGAGCTCAGGGAAACAAAAGGAGGTGCAGATCAGAGAGGGAGCTGGGTCTAATACCCTGAGAACAGCAGGGCTTCTGTCTCCCCCCCACCCCCGGAAGGGCACAGATCTCAGAAAAGGAGCCAGAAGCCTCTATCAGATTATAAAAGGATGAGTGGGGTGGACGAATGCTATCGGCCTAAGTGACAAGCATCCCACGGCCCCCAGTGAGAACGAGGACACGCACCCATTGAAAGGAGAGTTCAGCGCAGGAGGGCGGACAGCCAGCCCTGAGCCCTGCACAAGCGCACCCCGATTTCAGGAAGCCCAGCGCACCAACATCTGAACTTACAAAGGAGATAAATTGGAGGCTGATGATTAGCATCACAAAATGATTATTCCCTTTGTAAAAGGCTTCACTGCAGGACTGCTTTAAATAGTGCATTTAAAGCATGATCTGATTTGCTAAATTCGATTTACACACATCCACCGCCTAAGCTGGCGTGAGGCTGGATTTACATGCCTTCCCTTGGCACGGAGGAGGGGAGAGGCTAGCCATTATTTGGGGCCTTTAATCCTTGTAGACAGTAACTAATCTGGGGAGCTGAACCCTATTTTCCTTCCACAGCTGGGGCTTTCGCTGTAAACTGGCCTCCACCCTCCACCGTGCCTCGCCGGGGCCGAGCCGGCCCGAGGACAACGGGTGGGATTCGGCCAGGATCTGGTCGACGGAGCCTTTCTGCCAATATGGGCTTCTCGTCAATAAGCCGGCCTTCTCCCCACACCCAGGGGCGACAACCTTCCGGTACACACACTGCCAAAGGATCTGGCCCGTGGCAGGCTCCCTAAATTTATTCAGCCCCTCCAGCGATCAGGCTGGAAGTTCAAAGGCCACCATTCCGGAACCACAGAAATGCACTAACCTGTGCAAGTGCTGGGCCTCTGCCGAGCCCATTCTACAATTTGTACTTAAGCCACGGAACCAGACCTGGGCAGGGACAGAAAGGCTGCCTTTCCAAAGGACAAAAGAACAGGGGCGCCAGGTGCCATGGCGACTGTGCCCACACCCTCAGGAAACCCTTCGAGGTTCCCATAAAGAGACTTACAGGTCTCACTCCCAACACGGTCCCTCTGTAGAGAAATGATCCCCTCCCATGAGGCCCAAGGAGGTGACAGGGCAGTGAGGAGCCAGACTACTGCCAAAGGGGGCAATTCCCGGGCTCAGAAATGTCACATTCCAAACACAAATCCCTTGTCTCCCAGACCAGAGGTTGAGCCTTTACACCACCCACTCATGGACCAAAATATTTACGCACACATGCCATGGGCCCAGCCCAGCACAAGGAATAGGGGCAGAGAACAGAGCAGGACAGCACACAGCTCTGAGGGGTTTCCTGAGGGGACGGAGGGGCCACTGAAGCCAACTCAACTGTTTCCCTGCTCGTAAGAGGATGGGAATGAGAACCCCTGGGTGCCAGCCCTGGGTGTGCTAGTAACTTTGGGACGTGGGGGGAGAGTCCGTGACCTCTCTGGGCTTGGCTCCTCACCTGTGACCTGGGCGGGTGACCCAGTGAATCCCCAAGTTTTACCTCTCCATAAATCTTAAGAAGAAAAAAAATGTCCATGTCTCTCGAGATCCTGATGACCTTCCTTTTTTGAACAAAGTTATAAACGATCATATTTCCTTCTTTATCTTGGCGGCCAGGAGGCTCAGAACAACCACAGTATGAAATCCTAACATCTGTGTGAGGCCAGAGCTTCAGGCCAGCAGGTTGGGGGATTTGGCCCCAGGACAGCCAAGATCACAAAGCTGTGATGAACCCATGGAGTTTGCATGGGAGGAGAGTGCCGCTTTGGGTTAAGAAGTCAGGTTTTGGCGCCAACAGCCCTGAATCTACAGCCCGCCAAAATTACAAAGAGGGACGCAGCCTACCAGTCAGACTGGGGCCCGGGTGTGAAACGCTCAGCACCAGGCCAGGCGCAATGCTCCACTCAGCACACACGGAGGACCATTCCTGGAGTTTCGTAGTCGCTGCCTGCCTCAGGGCGGAGGTGGGGCAACTGCAGCCACCACCGCGAACGACAGTCCTGCGCCGCAGGGGCTCACCAGGTGGAGGGGGCTGCGGGGGCTGCAGGGGCCGCAGCCCGCAGCCCGGGAGGAGCGAATGGAGCCTCCCGGCGCGTCCCCGGCCCCAGCCACGCGGTCGACGCCAGGCCTTGGCCTGCTCGCCCCTCGGACCTCGCGGTTTTAAGAAAAAGCGGGTGTCAGCCACGCGCCTGAAATTGGTCGGACACAACCAAAGGGCAGAAGGGCCCGTGGTCCCCAATGACCGCGCTGCTGGGGACGGGGCGGCTCCCCCAAGGCCGCGGGGAGGCCGGCCCAGCCCCTGGCGAGCCGGGCTCGGGGCCGAGCGCGCGGCCCGGAGCGCACGCGAGGACCTGAGGGCGATGGCGGCCACCACGGACGGGAATACCCGAGGGCGCCCGGCGCTCGTGCGCGCGGCCATCTTGCCCTCAAAATGGCCCCGGCCTGGGGGAGCCCGCGGAGGGCCTGGCTGTGCGGCCGCCCGCGCCCTGGGTGCGGGGTCCGAGCCCCCGCGCGCTCCGGACTCCGTGGGACGCTCACAGGGAGGCCCGCGCGGCCCGAGAGCCGCGTCGGAGGCCGGACCCTCGGCGGCGCGGTCCCTGCACACCTACTGTGTGCGGCGCGCCCAGCGCAGCGAGCCGCCCCGCGCATCGTCCGCGCCGTTGTGCGCGGAGCGGGGCCCGGGGTGGGGGTGACGCTGCAGCCCGGCCGGGGACCCCTTCTGGCGA
Source organism: Macrotus californicus (assembly GCA_007922815.1). Taxonomy (NCBI): domain Eukaryota; kingdom Metazoa; phylum Chordata; class Mammalia; order Chiroptera; family Phyllostomidae; genus Macrotus; species Macrotus californicus. Next base: position 131,571 of record VMDR010000091.1, on the reverse strand, counting down.
CGCGGGGACCTGATCCCGGAGTCTCCCCAGCCGCGGGGCGCCGGCCCGCGAGCGCGTCCTCGGGCACAGGCGGGGCGGAGTCGGGGCGCGAGCAGACGGCTGCCCAGCCACTCACCTGTCCCTCCGGCGCGCCCTCGGACGAGAGAGCCGTGCCCGCGGCGAGGCCGTGCCCGTGAGGAGGGCGCTGAGCGCAGGACTGGCGCGCAGGACGGAGGCGCAGGCAGGGCGGTCGCTGTAAAACAGAGGGACACGTCAGGCGCCCCCCACCCCCACCCTGATCCGCTGTCCCGCGCGAAGGTGCTGGTGGTGGGGACGCACCACCACAACCAGGGCCTTGGGAGGGAAGCCCGGTGGGGCTGTGGCTAAGGGGGGTCTCCTGGCTGCGGGATCCATACCCGCCAGCGCGCCAGGCACCCAGCCCGCTGGACGGCGCCCTCCGGAGCGGACCTTTGCTCGCCGAGAGCTGCGGGGCTCCAGAAATGGAGACGCGCGCGGTGGGACACGTAGATGCGCCCGGGGCCGGAGGGCCCTGTTCCACCCTCCTCCCACAGCGGTGCTCAGGAGTCCAGACCCTCGGTGTTTGCCCAAGCAGCGACCCCAGGCCATTTCCCAGAAGTAATAACCTAATATTAGAAATCCTGAATCTCGGGCTAACACTGGCCTCCTGGGGATGACCTCCTGGCGGTGCAAGTCTGTCCTGCCCCAGCTCCAAGTCTAAAAACACTTAATGCTCTCCTTCCCAGCCAGCCGGGCTTGGGACTTTGCCGGAGTCCCAGCACCCCCACCAGGGTGCTCCCTGGAGTCCTGGTGCGACTCCCGATTTGGGGACGCTCGGCATGACAGGCACTGGCCCATTCTTTCACGAGACTCAGGCACCCCCCCCTCTGGCGCTTTCACTGTCTTCAGTGAGGGGAGCTTAGAAGTTCCGACCCCGACACTCATGTGCACCCCGTTCCCGCCTGCAGAGAGCTGCCACTCACTCAGGCCCTGTAGCTGCCTCTAATTCTCACATGGCCTCCGAGGGGCAGGTGCTGTTCACCCCATTTCACAGAGAAACAGAAGCCCAGACAGGGGGCGGGACTTGTCAAGGACACACTGGGTGGTAATGGCCAAAGCATGATCCCCAAAACCCTAAACCCGCCTGCCTCATGGGCGTGGGCATCCCTCTCCCTCCCCCCAGCCGCTGAAGGAACATTTTCATTGGTCCAGAGAATGCAGGCTCCTTTCAGCCTTGAGCTCCGTAACTGATCCTGGTCTGTCTACCGCCCCCAGGAAGGCTTCTGGAATTTGGACCTTCAGTTTAGTAACTCAGTCCAGGGTGGCGCGGGGTCTCCCACCAGTGCCTCAGTTCAAGAACGGTCACCCCTGGGACAAAAGAGACCACAGAGGCAGCCAGTGCCCTCGCTCTCCCCATGGCCAGCGGTAGGGGGGGTTTCTGCCATCCCCAAACACCCCAGAGACTTTCCCACTCCTCCCAAGCCTGGGCCCACAACCTTGGGGAAAACGTGGCCAAGCCTCACGCTGGCCCCACATCCACTCCTGGTTCTTAAAATCCCAGTCTACGCGGTCAGAGAAGTGGGTGACCTGTATTACTCTCAGGGTGATTCAAGCAGCAGAGAATGAGATGGGGGTGGGTGGGAAGGGCATGGTATTTTTACACACGGCCCCAAGGGGGGCCCGAGGGGGTTCAGGAGCTAAAAAGAGGAGCTTTTCCAGGAGGTGTCCCTCTCCCTGGTTGAGAGAGACAGACAGAGAGAGAGAGAGACAGAGACAGAGAGGGAAAAAGAGGGAAATTCATCCCAAGTGATAATGAGGCTGCAAGCCCAACTCCCCCACCTCTAAGCTGAGAGGCGCTTTTTCTTTAAGTGACGGTTTAATGTGATGTTAATGTGGTGTGTTTTTTTCAATGGAACCTCTATAAGAGACAACCTCCATTTAAAAAACTATGTCCATTGATTGGGCCTGAGGCGGAAAGAAAGAATAAAAAGCAAAATGAATTTTATTAAAAATGGGCTTTTCCGGAACGGAGCCAGGGTGACAGCCCCCCTTCCCCTCCCCCCCACCCCGGCCTGCCTGGGAGGCCAGGGGAGCTGCAGGTTGAGGTGCGGTGGGTTGGGGACAACAGACAGGGAGGCACCCAGGACTGGGGGCAGCGAGGGGACTGGAGGGGAGAAGAGACTGGCCTATGGTCCTGACCCCCTTTCCGACTCCCAGTCTTCCGCCCTGAAAAGACAGAAAAAGCTGGAGAAACACCACTCGGGGTACCCCTGCAAGACACAAAGAACCGGGGTTCGACCAGAAACACAGGAGGGCAGCTCCACTCACAGCAAACCCCCAACTCATGGGGGTAACAGAAACTAGGTTGCCAGCTCATGGTGGCGGAGGGGGGGGGGGCGGGGGAGCTGGTGAGGCTGGCCAGTGTGGGGCTGTGCAGATGTGCAGATGGCGGCGGAAAGGAGGTTCTAATTAGCACAAAGCCGACACCTTCCATTAATAGCTCTCCATCAGCTCCCGGATGCCGCCGAGGGGAGGCGAGCAGGGCCGTGTGAGGCTCACCTGTCCGCCACTCATTACTACAGCTCGGGTGAGAACAGGGCCGTCCTGGCAGAGGACCGGCCCAAAGCAGCCCCCGCCCCTAGTTCATTAGGGACCTGACTTTTCCATCCCAGGGAAAGTGTTCACGCAAGGAACACGGGTGACCATCAGCATGAACTCTCCTGGACGCTGGCTCAGCCACGCCTCCGAGGACCGTGCTCCCTTCAGAAAAACAAAACAAAAAAACGTCCTGGCGCACATTCCTCGGATGTGAAACTCTGTCTAGGTCAGCCTCGCCCGAGGTGAGGGAGATCGGGAGGAGGCTGGGCAGAGATGGACAGGAGCAGGAGGGGAGTTCCTGGAGGGAGGAAAAAACGCTATCTCGGGTGTTGCTTCCACGGCTATAAACGGGCCAGAACTCACAGACGTGCACAGCTATGATCTGTTTCAGTAGGTAAACCAGACTTCTAATAACACTCAGACGTGTGTGTGTGTGTGTGCGCGCGTGTGTGTATGGCTGTCTGTCACACACACAGTGGAGCAGAGGTCTTGGCCCCCCGACGGATTCCCCACATCCTGTGCTCTCCTCGGTGTGAAGGCTCACACCCTTCTCAAGGGTCACAGCGGAGAAAGAGGCCAGAGCACATGGGGAAGTGGCACCCGGGGCACATCTCACACGCCCGCGGCCTTGGCTGGCCGGGCAGCGAGGGGGAATGTCTGAATTGAATCAATTAGCTGCAGAAAACTTCAGAAAAGAAGTAAGGCCCTTCATAAAAACAAAGCCCACTCCTTAATCCCCAAAGCCATCCTCTCCCCATTCCCATGGCCATTCCTCAGTAAACAAAGAAATCCCTCCTTCCACATCCACACCTCGATATTCATTACGAGCTGACATTACAGACTGCATTCCAGCCTCCCAGCGTGCCCTAATGACTGGGGACCCGAGGGCAGTGACTGAGGGGTTGTCCTCTCTCTCTCTCTCTCTCTCTCCCTGGCACCTCTTCGCTTCTTCCCAGGGCAGCCTGTTCTTTCTCTCCTCATGCCTCACTCCCTGTTTCCCCCTTCACATTAGCGCCTAAGCAAACCTAAGACAAGTAAATCGAGGCAAAGATATCCCTAACTCGACTTTGTTCATTTATTTTGACAAGTGCAGTTTAATTTTAATTATTGATGATGATACTTCCTAGTAGCCGAGTAAACGTGCTGGGGTGTGTTTGAAGACATTAATGACGTCTGCCTAATAGGAGCCTGCACCCCAGCACCCTGCCTGCTGAGCTGCCTGCCAGAGGAGTGGGGTGAGACCACTGGTCTGTTGTGCGATTCCGCCCCCCCCCCCCCCCGCCCCGTGTGTGTGTGTGTGTGTGTGTGTGTGTGTGTGTGTGTGTGGACTGGGGTAGGGGGCTTAATGGGTTTGAGGATTAGCGAAGGGAAAATTAACCCGATTCTAGGGAAGAGGCAAACATGCAAGCCCATAATGGTGTGCCGATGCGGAGGTCTGTGTGTGTTTAAACACCGAGAGCGCACACTTTGTGATAAGGAGGCCCAGGCGCATGCACATGCCACATGCATATTTACACATGAATCTCAAATGCGCACATCAGCAGAGGCCCAAAGAAATTAGGCTCTGGGCAATTAAAAATTGAAATAAAATTGGAAAACGTGATTCACCGAGTTCTATCTCTCTTCAAAGTACCTTTCTCCTACTCATCACTCAAGTGGGCAAACGGTGAAAATCTGGGAGATAAGAAAAGGGTAGGGGGTGTCTTTAGCTGGGGATGGCTGAGGGTGCTCCCTTCCACACACAATGAACCACAAAACACAGGTCTCGGCAGTGTCACCACGAGTGGGACGGCCTTTTTAGGGCTCCCACCCAGCCCTGTGTCTGCCCTTCAGATAACCTGGTGGCCGTCTAGGTGGATGACTCGGTACGCAGACCAGAGATCAACGGGAATGGGTACATTACGTATACAAATGTGTGATCATTTGGTGCAAACACACAGGTATCTGTACACCTGAAGATATTTGCTCCAAAGCATTTCCATCAATATCGTCTACAATAATGGCAGCTTCCAGTTGTCACACAATTAGTGCTTAATTTTTGAATGTAAAGAAACAGATGGCGCTTTACTATTATCTTTTTTAAAAAGTACCACACAGCTCCGTGTCTCATCTCTACCTTGTCTGACCATACCCAGGGCGGTTTAGGGACACTGCAAGGCGCAGGAGTGGGCTGTCTGGAGGCCAACTGCACTTCCCGCCTGGGGACCAAGCCCAGGGCTTTCCCAGAGTCTAAAAGCCCAGGTCTGGCCCTGCTCCCTGGGCAAGCAAGACGGCTGTAGCAGCAGCTGCTGGTTGTTCTTACTAGATGAGTTTAGAAGGGAAGACAGAGACCCCTGCACAACTGTGCCAGGGGCTCAGAGGAGGGGGCTTGTTTCTGGGCATGGCCACGAGTGTGCGAGAGGGTGAGTAGAACCTGCCTGTACCCCCGAAGTCTCTTGTAGCAGCTCCCCACCCTCCCAGCAGAGGAATGCCTCGGCCAGTAGTGCAAGGGCCTCAGCTGGCGGTACCTGGCTCCCAGCTCTCTCTCTCTCTCTCTCTCTCTCTCTCTCTCTCTCTCCTGGTCCCGATTTCCTTGAACCCTTCCCCTTAAAGCCGTGGCCTGGGTCTGGCGTGGGAAAGGCAGTTCGGAGCTTTTCACAAACCTAGTATCCCCTTGAACCAAAACCAATTAGCCCGGCCCAAGGCCCGGTCATTGAGGCCCTGGCCCTCTTTTGAAACCCCTGCGGCTCAATTACGGCGAGGGGCCGGTCAGTGAATGCCCGGACCACTTAAAGTGGTGCTTCAGCCGGACAGGCCTGGAGGGAAGGAGCCAGCGTTGTGGGAGCTGCAGGCGCTGGTTCTCAGAGCCGCTGACCAAGGTTTTGTTCCAGCCACAGCCCCCAGGCTGGCTTCTGTTCTTTACAGCCCTCCCCACCTCTCCGATTCCCAGCCGTGTCTGCAGGAGGGATGAAAAGCTGACTCTAGGAAGCCAGGAGACACCCAGACTTGGCTTCCCCAGGAAGAAGGGACGTGCCCCAGTTCCATCCTCCGCAGCCTGGCCCTCCCTGCTGAGGGAGAAGGAGCGCCCGCTGGGCATTCCACGCTCTCCTCGAGGAGCTCGCACACCAGCCCATCTCAGGGCCGGGGAAACAGACTCCTAGAGGGAAAGTCACTTGCCCCAAATCACAGCACTTACACACAGCAAGGCAATTTGGGGGACCCTCTGAGAGCTCCTGGAGAGGGAGAGAGAAGAGGGTGAGAGAGCGACCAAGATGGACCTTTGCCCCCATACGAGAAAGATGGAGGGACAAGATCAGGCCCTGACCACACCAGGCCTTCTCCCCTGCCTGCCCCAAGCCGAACTGACCCCAGGGAGGATGGGTTCGAGGTGCCCCATCTTCCTCCAACACCCCCCCACACCCGTCCCCACCTCCTCTTCACACCCGCGTCCAGACGGAGTGGAGACTCGCCCTCTGTGATGGGCAGCGCTGCCAGGGCGCCGGCCGTCGCCATGGTGACGCGCATCCCACCCCAGGCCAGCGCTGATTGGTCACTCTACCCAGGCTGACGGTGAGGGGCAAAAGTCAGGGTGGGATGGGGACAGAGACACCCCGACACAGAATGGTGCGGGAGATGCCACGGGGGGAACCGAAGGCTGTTAAAATGGCGCCGCGGCCTCCAAAGGGCCGCGCGTGGGTGCGCACACTCGGGTTGGTCGCCTGGGCTGCGGAGAGCGCCTACATCCCTCTGGGGTGGCCCCGGGGCTCAGGGCTGACCCCTCCCTGCCTGCCTCAGACGCATCCTGCGGCCCGTTTGGGCCGTGCCAGCGCCTGGGATTAGGACCCCGCAGCCCCGAGGGCGCGGGGCGGGCGCGTTCGGGGCGTGAGCGCGGGGCGGGGCGGTGGCCTTGCCTCTAATCCCCGCGCTGCGTGTGGGAGCGGCAGGATCAGGGAATTAGCGCTGTAACTTCGGATTAGTAACGCTCGCTAAATGAGCGCCTAATTCCAGCCCTTCATGCTTTTCAGAGTCGCCGCTGGGCCCTGGGAGGCCTCCCGGCCTCGCTCCCTGCGCGCTCCGGTCCCCCTTCGCCGAGGTCGGAACGCGGGCGCGGACAGCTCCCTGAGCAGCTTGGATCAGGCCTCGGGCCCGGCCGCAGCCTGATTCTCAGCGGGCGCCCGTGACGCCAGCTTTGCGCTCGCTGGGGCGGAGACCTACAAAGTCCAACAGTCTTTCAGGGCTAGGAGTCCCCAGACCGGCGAGGGGAACGCCCTGGATGCCTCCCTCCGCGGGGGCTGCCGTGGTCCGTGCCCTGCCAGGGGCTTTCTGGACGCCCTTGGGCGAGCCACTGGGCCCTACGGAGCTCGCTAGTTCTAGAGGTCAAGTGAAAGGGGCGAAGAACGTCTTTGAGATCCCAATTAGTTCTGGCTTCCAAACTGCAGCCCCAACTGCGTTGTCAGGCTCCCCCAAACCTTTTCGGACCAGGGTCTGGGGAGTAGTGCAAACTTTCCAGGAAAGTGAAGCCCGAACAGGGGGAGCGAGTGGCCAGAGGAGGTTGGGAGGAGGCCTCCCTGGGGAAAGGAAGAAGGGCTGAGAAGACCCAAGGCCCAGCCGGCTCCTCCGACCGGCAAGCGAGAAGAGGTTGATGGGGCATCGATTTTGATGCCCAGCGGGAACTTGAACACGGCTGTGTTCGGAGTGGTCATTCATATCCCCAGGCCCAAATTGGGCAGGCTGGCCTCTCTCTGGGGCCCTTTCTGCGGGTGTGGGGTGAGGTCCTGATTGGGAGTCCAGCACTCCCTGCCCTCCAAAGCCCTGAGGCCGCCCTCCTTTCCAAGACATGGGAGGTTCGCATCGACCGATTTTCGTAGAAAGCGGAAAGAAAACTGCATTCCCCCAGGCCCACACTCTTCCATCCCGGACCCAGATTTAAGGACTCCCCAGATGGTTTGACACCCTGGTGTTTAAAAAAATAATAATAAAAAAAAAACCACCCATTGGAACTGTGTAGACACAGCTGTGAGGCTTCAAAGCCACCGAGCCCCTAGTAGGACTAGTTCTTGCAAAATAGCAAAGGGATGGGGGTGGTGGCAAGGGAGGGTGGAAGCCCTGGGCCCAGGGCCAACTGGCTAGGAAGGGAGGCAGCAGCACAAGGTGAGGGGGCGGGAAGAGCCGCTCCGGTTTCCTCTGAAATGAGGTCACGATCTGTGCACAGGCTCCCAGGTGCGCGGGGAGGGGAGGGGCGGCCCAGGGGACGCTGCCCACGCCGGCCTGCTGGATCTTGGAAGGCGCTAGTTGCCCTGCGCCAGGCTCTTGCCAGGAAAATGGGAGACTGACCTTGAAAAATGGGGAGGGGGTGCCACACGGGACCCCTGAAAACCTTCTTCTACCTGGAGACTGTCCCTAGGGAGGGCAACTGGGGACAGAGCGGAGGGCAGCTGACTTTCCTGCCCGGTCTTTTGTTTTCTTCTCATTTGAATTTTGTTTTCAATAGCTAACAGACTCACACGGTTCAAAACCCAGAAGGTGATACAGGGGAAAGTGCCCCTCCATCACCCACCTTAGATGGGCACTTCCTCACCCCAGGGACAACGGATAGCCCTTTTGTGCTGTTTGAATGTGTGCCTTTTACACATATAACCTATTTTCAAAAAGGAGTGTGTTAAGCAAAGGCCAAAAGGGAAAAAGAAAGAGGGAATGGAAATGGAAAGAGATTTCTGCCATCACAAAGCCCTGGGCAGGTCCTGTGGAGGGTTGGGCAAGGATGGGCCATGCGGGTAACGCGGCCGCTCCGCACTTCTGCGAGGTGCCAGAGGAGTCTCTCCTCCAGGCCTCCCCGTCTGTTTCCTCACTACATACGGGGAAAGGGGGTAGGGGACGGTGTCTGGGTGGGGGCTCAGGCCCCTTCCAGCTTGCATGTCCTAGCACTCGCACACCCACATACCTAGAAAGCCCCCCAAAGCGCCAGGGGCTCTGAACCCACACTGGATCCTTTCTTTTCTGAGGTGAGGCAGGATCTGGGGCTGGGTCTGCAGCCCCTTCTGCCCAGGAGGCTAGGCCCTTCTCCAAGCTTACAGGAGCCCTGCTTTGGACCCGCTGGGGTGTGACGGAAGAGAGTGACCTGGAGGCAGACAAGGACCTCGGAGGGGGCCCCCAGCGCTATGTTCCGTAGGGGGCACAGATCCCTAAGCAGTGAGCAAGGGTGCGCCCCACTCCCCAAGCCCAGATAAGAGGGGCTGGGAGCCTGAGAGGCCGGGTATGCTGCATTGGGTTGCCATGGAAACGGAATGCAGATTTCCCCCAATTGCTTTTTTATTTGCTAGACATTGTAATACATCTTATGTTGTGGCTGGGGGGCTGGGTGGGGGAGGGGCTGCCGGGAGCTTGCTAGCACCTTCAGCGCTCGGGGAAGTTGGGGAGGCACCGGCGGGAGCGGCCGGCCAGGTCTGGCGCAGAGGTGGCCGCTGGGTTGAGCTCAGTCCCTCCTCCCGCCCACCCGCCGGCGCTTGGTTTGTATGCAGGGCAGGGCCGGCCCGTCGGGGAGGGAGTCCCCCGCCCCGGCCCCTTGCCATTGAGCTCACTCCTCGCCAGTTCTGCTCCGCTTCACGCTGCACACAGACCCCCCAACTGCACACAAAGGCAGCTGCCAGAGCCCGTGAAAAGTGATCAAATTATCAAGAACTTGACCTCACGGAGGGGCGAAGCTCCGGCAACCCCCAAGCCGTATGCTAATGGCGCTCAGGGCTGACTCGTCGAATAATTCGATAAAGGCCGCATTGTTAGCGGCGGGGCAGCCCCCTGTCCACCCCTTCACTACCCCCACCCCCACCCCCTACCGGCCGCTGTCTCTCTCCCATCGCATTTGCATCCCAAAATCCCAGTCCGAGACTCCGGGAGAGGATTGTTCCAGCCTGATTTATGGGGTGAAGGCGAACGCTGGCGCCTTCCCCGCCAGCGACCCCTCTGCAACCCCACCCCCCTCCGTTCCCCTGGCTCGCTCCACTTTGGGGTTCCCGCCCCGGCGCTGGGGGATGAGGTGGGAGCGGGGAAGGAGGAGGGGTAGGGAACAGCTGGCAAGTTCCTCCCGGGGACGGAAAGTGTCCCGGAGAGACAGCCGAGGTCAGGTACCTGGTCCGGGCGCGGCCGATCCGCCGGGCTGGAGTCCGCTGGGCCGACACTGGGCTCCTTTGAGCTCCTGTGGCTCGTGCGGGCCGGGGCGGCCGGCGGGGCGGGCGCTCGCACGCAGAAGTTGTGAGAGTCATTTCTACTTTCGGTTATCTAGCTTTATGACGGCTCTGTGGCACTCATACAGCTAGATAACCAAAGAGAGAAACGGGCCTCCCTTCGCCACCGCCGCTGCCGCGCCGTGGGCCCCACGTGCCGCCGCCCGCCAGGCGCGGGGACGGGAGCGGGCGCCGCTCCCGGAGCCCCGGGGGCACGCGCAGAGCCAGAGGGGACCGACAGACACACAGACACACTGACTCCCACCACGAAGGCCGGCAGCCCCCGCCCAGTTCCCTCCCTCCCTCCCTCCGTCGCCCTCCCTGCGCGTCCCTCCCAGCTCCCGGTTCCGCGCGCGTCTGGGAGCCGGCGCCGGCTGGCCGCTCCGACGGCGTCCCGGGGCGCGCAGAGGACGCCCGCGCGACGCGCTCCGGCAGCCTCGGGCGCCCTGGCCGCCCCCGGCGCACTGGCCCGCCAGCCCTCCTCTCGCAGGCTAATCGCCCCGCGGGGAAGTGACGTCAGTCCAGCGATCGGCCAATCACAGGCTCCCATTCAAATCCCAGCCCCCTTCCCGCGCTCCGCACCACCCAGCCTTACAATGGCCTCGGCGTTCACGGCTTCCCCAGCCGGAGGGCAGGGCAGTGCCCCCTCTGCCCTCGGGTGCGTTTGGGCCGCGCGCCCGGGTGCGCCCCGTCTGGCCTCTCCTCCGAACTCCTCTGCCCTCCACTAAGCCCCAGGAAGCCCGACAGCCACCGCGGACCTTCGGAGTTAGGGAGCTCCAGTGACGAGGTCTGGGGACGCGCCTGGTGGGGCGTGGTGAAGGTCTCTCTGGGGCGACCGAGTGCGCACTTGGGAGGCTGAGAACCGAGAATAGGAACCGTTTCACCTTTAACTTCCCATTTCCTTTCCCCACGCCCAGCACCTTGCAGTAGACCCAGCCCACGCACGGAGACTTAGAGAGGGAGGGCTAAAGTGCCCCGGTGTGCACACGTCGGTGTCCCACCCATAGCCCACGGCGCACGGGGGTTCTCCAGCCATGCTACACCGGGGCCAGGCCCTGGCACTCAGGGCCGGACCGCTGGGTGCCTTCTCTGAGAGAGACTAGGAGCTTACAACCGATTGTGCCCGGCCTCCTGGAGATGTCCTGGGCCCAAACTAGGCTACTGGCTAAATTCCTGTTCCACCAAAAAACGAAAGCACAAAGCCAAGCCTTGGCCCTCTTTCTAGGGCTCTCAGCACACCTCTGCCCCTCTCACTGCAAGTGGCTCAACAGGGGAACGGGGCTGCCATAATGGGTCCCCCCCAGAATCACCCTACTGACCCTGACAGCAGCCCTCCAGATGTGAGTGGCCCATACGCACCCCTTCTTGATCATCCCAGTCATCACCCCCTTCCTACTTGATGCTGTGGTTGCCCTCCAGTCTTAGGTGCTGGGACTCACCTCCCCCCCACCCCCAGCCACACTGGGGAGGCAAAGGATTACACAGGAAAAATGAGATGTCTTTGCCCCCAGAGCAAAGAGCTAGGGAGAGTGAACAGGCGGGTGGGTTCCAGGCTTTCAGCTGCCAATACACAGTTTTTCTGTGCCTGGACTTCCGTGGCTGTGGGAGCACCAAGCGGTTTGGCGGAGGTACCCAAGAGAGTCCATTTTAGTAGGGCACGGGGTGTTGAGATGCTCTGGGCCGGGCAAATGCCCGCAGGGTGGGTTCCGAAGAAAGGGGGGAAAGAGGATGGTTTCCCACACATTTCATGATTTTTCTAAATATCCCTTTCTCCTCTAAAAAAAGGCCACATCTCCATTTTGCCGAGTTCCCGATTCTGTCCAGGGCCTGCTGTCCCAGCGCTTGTCCCCACTGTGCTGTACTTCCATCCTGACCCCAAATCCAAAGTGACCCGCTCCCTCCTTCCATCCCAGCCAGCTCGTGCCACACCAGGCCTGGCATTTACATCTCTACCTCCAAATTCCACTTCACACGCTCACACCCCTCCTTCCAGAAGGAGAACACAGCCAGCCAGACACAGCGGCAACCAGAGAGACAGGGGGAGGCCGGCAGCAGCCCTGGGGAAGGAACCACCCGAATTTGGGCTCGAGACAGTTAATTCCACAGGATTACCATAATTGGGAGGCGCCCCTTGCTTCCTCTCCTCCTGCAGCTCCTGGAGCCGGCACGGGCTCCCCTTCTTGGTGTGTGTGTGGGTGGCCTCCAGAGCCCCAGTCCTTCAGGGCCACCCTGGGTGGGGAGGGTGGGGCTGCGGAGGTGGGAAGGGGCGGAGAAGCAGGGTTCACCTGTGGGAGAAGGAGGGGAGACTGGGATCGAGGGGGAAGGGAGAGCAGGAAGGAGCCCCTCGGAGTGTGATTTGAGCAGGATGCTGCACAAAATGGCTGGCTCCCGGTAATGTGGTGGCGCCGGAGGCCTGGCTGGCAAGCTGAGGGCGGGTGGGGGCTCCGGGAGAAAGAATTAAAAGCCCGATTTGGATTCAGTTCCGATGCGGGAGGCCGTGGTCATCAGGGCCACATTTCTGCTACCCTGTTTGGGAAACTGAGTCCCTCGGAGGGGAGCAGGTGAGGCTGGCCCCGGAGGCTCCCAGGCCCTGCTTGCGTGGGACTGCGCTGGGATCAGCGACCCCTCCGTGTCTGTCATAGCGCGGCTCCCGGGAAGGAAGACACCGTGAGACCCGGTCTGGAGGGTGTAGGCCGAGTGGAGGAGGCCGCTCTCCTGGGTCAGGACGGGCTGCAGGCTCTGGGGGCTGGTGGCCGGCCTTCACGAACAGCTCAGACGGGAGCGGTCCGAGTGCTGGCAGCTAGAGGGGCATTGTGTGGGCCGGGCACGGCCAGCTGAGGGTGGCAGGCTGCTGAGCAGGCCGATTCCAGCCCTGGTCCCCTGTCACGCTCTCACATGCACATTGGATGGGGTCTGGGTCCTAAGCGAACTGCCCCACACCAAGCCCCGAGCCTTGGCCGACAGTCCCCGAGTCCCAGGAGGGTAGGTGCTGGGTCTGGCTGAGTGCTGGGCACAGGGACCAAAGCCCCAAATGTGGTAGCCAAGCCCTGGCCATGGTGCTGAGAACCACCCGCCCGGCCTCCCTCTCCACCGCTGCTCTGCTCCCTTTGCCCACGCATCCTGGGTTTCCTCCCCACAGTCACAAGCCTGGGCTCCAGGGGGGCCAGCAGCCACCAGGGCAAAAGCACAGGAGCCAAGAGAGCCCCCGTGGGAGGTGTCTCCTCAAGACAAGGCTTCCCTCCCAGGTGCCTCCGCCAAAGGCCCTAGACTCCGTTTGCCGAATTCAAACTACAGAGGGACAGCCAGCTTCTGAGCCCCCGCACCTGCACTCACAGAAACGCCTGCTCCGCTGTAGCCACATGTGCACCCCACGCCCCTTCGGAGTCATGCAACCTGCAACGCCCCTGTCCCACACACACTTGGCCAAACACCCACCGAGCAGCCGGCCTAAGGCAGGTGGCAGATACCTTTCCCATGCACACAGCTAGATGGGCTCTCTCGAACTCGTTGGCAACCTTAGCTGCCAGGGTTCCAAGCTGGCTCTGGCCCAAATGTCTATTTCCTGCTGCTGCCTGCACAGTTCAGAGCCGGGGCCTGGGACAACCCACTGGAGTGTGCCCTTCCCCCCATTTCAGGACACAAGGACTTAAGGGGTTAAGTGGAAGGAGAGTGGGCAGTTTTGACTCGTGACAACAGCCCTCTATTCCGGCACCTGGGATCCCCAGGCCAGAGGCTCAGAGCCTGAGACCCGTGCAGCTCCCCGAGCTCCAGCCCAGACCTCGCTTTCAGCCCGGACTCCCGTGCCTTTCCTAAGCCCATCTGGGCCTTCGTTAGGAGACAGCTCTCCAGCCACAGCCGAGGCGAAGTCCAGGGTGCCCTTTCCCGCCGCTGCCTACCTCCCTCGCTCCTTCCTCAGGCCAAGCCTTGATTAAGCTGACCTCCCTGGAGCTCGTCTGGAGTCCAAAAGCCCAGGACTGGCCTAGCTCAGAGGGACCCAGCTACCTGCACCCAGGGTCCCCACGACCCCCACACCCACCAGCATGAACTGATGGTCCGCTGGGCAGCAATACCCTCTCTGGCTTCCACGTCTGGCCTCCTGTTCCTCAAGCTGAGGCTTAGGCATTCAGTCTGTGGGCTCTGGGGAGGCCCAGACTGGGCATGAACCCAGAAACACCCATCCTGAAAAGGTTTGAGCAGAGCAGCACCCCCCTCCGTCTCCAGCAGCTGGTGTGGCTACTGGGGGCTCCTCCCGTGCAACCTTGACTGACACCCCACCCCCAGTGTCCACCTAGCCTATCCTCTGGCCCTCGATTGGAAGCCAGACCCTTAGACTCCATCCTCTCCTGCTCTGTAGCTGAAGAGCCCACCTCCTCCAGGATACGGGGAGGGGCTCCAAGAAGGGGCCCCTCTCAGCCCCCTATACCTCCGCTCTGCCCAGTCACAAAGGCTCCCTTTCCAGACCTGTGTGCGTTTCTGGATGCACACACTGCTCGGGTACTCCGACCCCAAGCCTCTCCCAGCTTCTGCCACCGCCCTGCCCTGCTCCGGCGAGGCTGCTGGAACCTTGCCCACCCCCGGGCTTCTCCCAGAGCAGCCCCTCACCACAGCCTCCCCTCCACCTTCGCCTCTTTCTCCCCAGAGTCTGGAGCCGGGCCTGGAGGAGGCTGCAGAGATGCCCTCACCCAGACCCCCAGGCCTGTTCTGGGGCATGGCGGGCAGAACAGAACAGAAAGGATTTCCCTACAACTTCCCATTACAGAGGCGGAAGAGCGTGCCATAAATCTTGTCTGGAGCGGGTGCCGTGTGTGGCATTATTCCTCAAACTACTTTCTCAGGAAGCCACTTTCTGCCTTATTTTTTTTTTTGGTGGAGAAGAGGATGAGAAGAAAGAGGGGAGTTAGCGGCAGAGGTGAGGTTGAGGGGGTGTCCGGAAACTCCCCGGAACCTCACTTGGGAAACATCTCCTCCTCTCAGTGAAACCTGCCCGCAGCGCCCCAACTTGCATCTGGCTCCGCGCCCCTTCCCGTTCTGCACGCCCAGCGCCCTCACCTCTGGGCGCTGCCCACTGCCCCACGACCCTTGACCTTGGCCTGACGGTTTGCTGGGGATAAAGGGTCAGGCCCCTGAGGCGGAGCCCCACCTTCCACGCTGGGTCGGAGCGCACCCCTCACCCCGCCCGTGCAGCCCGAAGGAGCCGAGCAGGGACGCCCCAGCCCCCCTCCCGGTGCAGACCAGCTCCCCAGCGCTGCTCCAGCCCCAGCGACAGCGCGCGCGCCCGAGCCCGGCTCCCCAGGCTCACGGAGACGCGGCAGGCGGCGGCACTTACGGACCGGGAAGGGGGCCGGGGGCCCGAGAGGCGGCGGCGGGGGCGGGGCGGCGGCGGGGGCAGCTTCTCCGCGGGGCTTGGGCCCGGCTGCGGCCGCTCTCCAGGCTCCCCCGCCCCAGCGGACGCCCAGAAGAGAGCCGCCGGACGCGGGCACGGCGGCGGCGGTGGCGGCGCGGGGGATCCTGGCAGCGCGCGGCTCCTCCGAGCGGCGAGCGGCTCCCAGCGCCGCCCTCCGGGGCGGGCACGGCCCGCAGTGACGTCAGCGCGGCTCCCCGCCCCGCCCCTGCCCCGCACCGGTGCGGAATGGAGGGGGCGGAGGCGAGCGGCGGGGGAGCCCTGCCCTCTCCTCTCTCGCCTCCCGGCCTTTCCCGCGGAGTCGCCGCGCCTTCGAGCCCTCCCTTCCCGCTCGCGCCGCCAGGCTCACCCGGAGCTGCGGGCACCAACCCGGGAGGGGGCTGCGGGCGGCGGGCTGGAGCCTCGCCCGCAGCTCTGGGCTCAGGGATCCGGGCTGCTCTGCGGGGAAGGGAGCGGGGACAGCGTGGGGTACGGGCGGGCGGGCGGCGCGTGCTCTCCGGGCTGAAAGGGGGCGTTTTACCTTTCCCCAAGTGCCGGTTCGGCTGAGGCATTCACGCTGGACTGGCGGGGCCCGGGCCCCCCTCACCCCCCCGCCCCCGGGAGCTCCGAAAGGATATTTTAGCTCGGAGGAAACGTGTCCCGTGCGGAGCCAGGAGGGCTCTCCAGGCTGGAGCCTGCTTCTCCGAGGCCCAGGACCGCCCCCGTCCCCTCCCGTCCGGGGCCGGGCTGCTGCAAACCGCACCGGCGGGGCTGACGGCGCCCCGGAGCCGCTGTCCAAATGCTGAACTCTGCCTCCGGGAGACCGGCTCCCGACGCCCCGCTCACCGTTGCGCCCCGTCGCTCCGCTTGGCCCGCAGGGGCCGGCAGGAGGTTCTGGGGCACTGAGCGCAAAGCCCCGGGAAACTTTAGTGCTTCGGGAGGGTGTGGGGTAGCTCCGGGGCAGGAGGCGAGCAGGCGAGCGGAGGTGGGGAGCAGAGGCCTGGCAGAACCGCGCACCCTGTCGGTCGCCTTCCCGGTGCGTCCTCGCCGCCCGCTCGGGGTCCCCTCCGCCTGTGTGTGTTTCTCCCTCCGCCACGGCAGGGGACGTTCCTCCAGCTGAACTTGTCGGCGGGTCTCAACATCTATCACGAGCCAGACAGACGGGCCAAGTTCATGAGCAACGCTGTTAACCCCTTGCACACCGAGCGCCTCCCACAGGAGGCACCTGCCTGGCGGGCGCGCTCTCGGATTCCGGAGGCGTCGCTTCTCAGAAGCAGTGGCTGCTTCTGCTCTTCTTCCTCCCTACTTCTCTGTTCCCTAAACGACTCGAGGAAAAAGGCTTTGCTTCCTCACCCCCATGCATTTTTCTGGCCTTTTATCATTGTTTTTTTTTACCATTTTTATTTACACTTTTGTTTTCATAACCTCTCCATTTTCTTTATTTTTTTCTAAATTAGCCTGACCCCGGTGTCATTGACTGCTTTTCTAAATATCTTCCCCCTCCCCCATTTTGTGACGGTGCTCATTGTGTGTGGAAAAATTACAGGGTTCAGAACAAAATAAGAGAGAAAAATATTAATTGGCCCTAATTTCTACCCCTCAAGGCCTACCTTTAAAAGGAAAGCAAGAGAGTATTCTCATTAGAAGAGTCCGGATTGCTGGTTGTGTGGGGGAGGGGTGGGCAGGGAGAGTCCGGGCGGGGGCACCCAGCCTTCCTGAACTGGTTTGGGGAAGAAAGAGTAAAAACCAGCTCTGAGAAAGGGTTGGAGAGGGAGACCAGTTCAGAAATATCCTGCTAGAGGGGCCGGGAGAGATCAGTGTGGTGGGGGACTAGACACGGGCCCAGAGAGAGAGACAGACAGACAGACAAACAGGGAGTGCAAGACCCAGGCCTTCCCTCCCCCCTTCTCTACCCACGGGCCCTGTTCCAGTCTCCAAAGCCCAGGAGGCGCTCCCTGGCAGCCCCGTTCCTGAGCCTGGCCCAGGAAGCATGGAGGCCTTGGGTGGGTGGGGGTCCCTGTACAAGGCAAACATTCTGCCCTGTGGGGGAACCCCAGCCACCTCCTGGAGAAGTTTCTCTTCCAGCGATCAGGCTGACTTGGGCCACTCTCTCTCCCTCCCCCCACTTCCTATTAAATCCCTGGCGTCTGGTAGCTGGCGGCAACTGGGGTGACCCACCAAGTTTTCCCCTGGGCGTTTTCTCACCACTCCGCCCCCTAGTGCTTTCTTTTCTTCTCCTTGCGCTCTATTTGAAAGGAGGCACCCAGGCCCAGAACGTGTCCTGCAGTTTAACTACTTCCAAATTCTTTGTTCGGGTCACCCCGGGACTCCATTGTCCACTATTGAGAGCTGGGGCTGGAGGGTGGGCACGTCTCTGCGGTGCAGGCCTGAAACCATTAGGCCGCCACTCCGGCCCCTGCAGCCCATCGAGGCGCCCGCCAAACCCGGTCGCCAGAGTCCCCTCTTGTCCTCTCTGCTCCCGTAGCCTTTGGATGCCACAGTGCGGTGACAGGAGGCTGCCCGTCCGCACCCTGGTTCTCTGGGTCTCACCCTGTCTGGAGGGGACTGGACACCAGTGCAGGCCGAGTGTGATTCTCCAGAGTGTCTCAGTCTGCATGCCCTCCACTCTGGGTCCTATGGACACCCCGTTGTTTCACTCTGGGCTTTTGGCCCCATTAGGCAGTTTTTGAGGAGGCGGAAGCCAGATTCAGGAATGACATGGGGGAACAGCCAACGTCACACCCCCTCCCTCTTCTCCAGCGACCCAGCAGCCTGCATTTCCCCCTTCCTCTCTTTCTTTGGGGCCGAGACCCCCAGCTTCCAGTTGGCTCAAGCCTCTCTTGAGTTAAGAGAGTGAAAGGAGGCCTCCCGGGTTGGGGGGGGGGGTTGGGGGCTGCACAGGTAGTTCTGTCCTGAGCGCAAGGGGCCTCCAATTGTCCTTAAAGGCCCGTGTTCCCAGCATGGCTCACTGGGGAGAGGGCAGGTGGTGCCCTGACCCAAGATGTGACTTCCAGATTCCTAGGGTGCCAGGGCACCCGGGGGCCCCACCGTCTCCTGTCCCAGGTCCTAAAGAGACAGAGAGGTAGATCGGGGGCCCCTCCCCCCACGCGGGGACTCAGCTCCTCAGTGCCCGCCTGGGGATCGGCTGCAACGCTCCTGTGCCAGTGCCCTACCTCAAGCACCCCCGAGAGCGTCCCTCAGGTTCAGTCGGGGGGCGAACGCTCTCTGAGCCTGCAAAAGGCCTAGGAGAGACTGGATGAGGAGGACAGGGTGCGGAGACTTGGCGGAACCCGTCGCGACCTGAGTGGATAGCCGAGGAGGTCAGACCACCGCCCCCTGGTGTCTCCGCTGGCGCTCACGCTCTGTCGCCCTGCCATCCGCCT
Organism: Macrotus californicus; assembly: GCA_007922815.1. Lineage (NCBI taxonomy): Eukaryota > Metazoa > Chordata > Mammalia > Chiroptera > Phyllostomidae > Macrotus > Macrotus californicus. Next base: position 113,014 of record VMDR010000091.1, on the reverse strand, counting down.
TCCCGTCAGGTTCCAGACCTGAAGCTGGGGAACCTGAAGCCCGCGACCCCCCAAGACCTGGCCGGACTGCACCGAGACTCTTGCAGGACACGGGAACTCCTGAGGGTCTCCCAAGCTCCTACCCCACGTCTTCCTCCTTCCGTCCCTCCTACCGGACCCGGGTCCTCTCTGGGACCGTCCTGACCTCGCCAGCCTCGGTCTCGGAGCGCGGTTCCCGGCGCTATCCAACAGCACCCTCTGGCGGGAGTTCCGGGGAGGTGCAGGCGCACGTGGTCTAGGCTGCTGCGGGCGGGGCGGGAAAGACCCGGGACCCGCGGAGCATCGGCCTGAGCGTTCGCGCAGACGCAGTATTCCAGCGGGACCTGGGCACCTCTTCCTCCTCCTGGCTCTTCTCCGCCTCTCACCCTGCGCGCAGAGCACCCGCTCGAGTGCGAGGCCCTCCCACCGGTTAGGAAACTGGCACGCCCAGCGCGGAGGCCGCCAGACTCCAGGCCAAAGCCTCACCTTCTTTCGACTGGAGCCTGCGCTGTCCCGGTCTCCTTCGGGAAGGTCCCAGGTAGACTGAGGTGGATGGGGCAGGCTCAGAACCTTCTTCCCCAGGGATCTTGCAGCCAGGCCGCTGGGCCCCTTGTCGCTATGGCATTTCCCTTTCGCCATTTCGGCAGCTTCTCTTTCAGCCCCGGGTCCTCTCATACCTATGGGACCTCAGAAAATTACGAAGTTAATTGGGTCTGGGGATCTCTTGGGGGGTCCCCTTAGTCAAGCACAAAGGAGGAAGTCTCATGGAAAGCCTTCGTAGACTCGCACGCAGGTTGCTTTCTGACAAACACTGGAAGGGCAGATAGTAGCGTGACCTGGGACCTTCCGCCAGTCCCTCTGGTGTGGCCCACAGCCAACCGACGTTGTGGCTGGCTTTCTGGCTTCTCACGTTTGCTTCCTGGCCTGTGGTGCGGTTAGTGGGCTTGCAGAAGTGCCTCGCGGCATTGGAATCATACAGGTTTTGGGTTCTGATCCAGGCCTCCGACTGTGTGGGTTTTGGATAAGTCAGTCCACCTCACGCGTGTTATTGGAGGCGTTCTTTTCTCCTCTGTGAAACGGAATAGGGGTCGCACCTGTGTACCCACAGTGCCACTGGGGTCATTGAGGATGAAACGACATGTTGCTCCGAAGTGTGTAGCCTGGTTTGTAGGACTTTGGGCGGGATCTTCCGCCTCCCTGTGCCTCCGCTTCCCCACCAGTAGAGGGCGTGGTTGCAGTGCCCCTGTCTTAGGGTCACGGGGAGGATTACTTTACTTGGCTGTGTGAGCTCAGCACCAAGCATAGCATCTAAAGCGCCGGTGGTTATTACGAAGCTCCAGCCAGGCCATGAAACACTGCATCCAAATTGACAGTGGTGGAAGAGGAGATTTAAAAACAACAAACCAACCAGCATTTGTTACAATTGAGATGCATGCTTCACAAGAAAGTTTCTAATGAACTTTGTCTCTTACTACCGTGGAAGGAGAGAGGTCCGGGAAGTGGGGGGGATGTATCGGCATTACCAGCAGGGACAGACTTCCCTGGAAGGACTTGGGGGGGGGGCTCCCAGAAAGGGAAGGAGGGGAGGTGGAGCGGCTGGGCTCAGAATCCTGGAAAGGGCGCAGCTTGGCAGGTCGGGCTCAAGTCCCTCAGCAGGGACCAGCGTCACTGTTTTTTTGTCCTTGCTAAGGAGTCTCATTCCAGGGGCAGGACACCCGCCTGGCCTGAAGTCACCTTGTGAGAAGGGCACGCATCTTGATGGACATTGCCTGGCCCTGGGTTGTTCTTCCAGTGGACACTAGGCAGGCTCCACTATGGCGACCCCTGGAAGTGACTGACATTCAGATAGGCCAAGGGTTCTTGGCTTCTTCCAGCCATAGACACCTTCTTCGACTAACGCCTTTGAATGCACAAAACCCAGAGGATTACACAGGAAAGCAAAGATAATGAAATAGTAGAAAGAATAGGTGATGTAATATGCCTTAGTAGACACAATAGGTTGAAAAATCTGCAGCAATTGTAACGTGTTAGGGAAATGTCCACAAATGCTCTCACGTACTGTCACCGGCACCACTGTGGCCGGTTGCCTAACCTCATAATAGATGGAAATGCTGAATTTCGGCAGGATAAGTCATGAAAATGGGTTCCTCACTCAGGGACTCTCTCGTGTACACCAGGAGTCTCTCCTTTGGGTATTTTGTAAAAATGTCAACGGTACACGGTTAAGTGGGGGGGGGGGGTGGCAGATTATAAAATGATGAATTTTCAGTTAATTTTATCTTTTTGCCAAAAGAAAAAAAAAAAAGAAAACATTTGTGTGTATGTTAAATACGCCCAGAAGAGCTCTTTCTCTGCCTCTCTGGGCTGCAAGGGGGGGAAGGGGGGCGCGGCAGAGGGGTGTGTGTGTGTGTGTGTGTGTGTGTGTGTGTGTATGTGCCCCTGGCTATCCCTGCAGCCTACTCCTGACAAACACCGACGTTGGTGCCGGGTCAGATCACGGTGTCCTGGCATACGCAGGGGCTGGGAGGTGGGGTGAGGCCTGAATTTTGTCCCTCATCAGTTGTGTTACCTGTCTGAGCCTCGCGTTTCTTCCTCAGGGCAGCTGAGTCTCCAAGCTCCCGTTGTTCACACGGGCCTCATTCTGCGCGGTGTTTTACGGTTTACCAACCACGGAGCGCGGAGAGCCCAGCTGTTGGGGCACCTGGAGCAACAGGAGGCGGATGCTGAGACCACGATCCCTGAAAAGCATACTCTGGGCTGTTCCTCAGAACTGAAGGGAGCAGGGCGCGCCTAGGCTGGCCGGGGGAGGTGTTCACAACCGGAGGGCAGATTGGGGTTCAACACAACAAAACGCAGCGTTTTTGCCCCCCCGTTAGAACTGCCCGGGGTTAGGCGAGGCCGCTCGGGGCAGAGCTAGCAGAGGAGGGACTCCCGTCCTTCGTGAGCTCCTGCCGTTCCTCTGTATCCACTGATTTTAAGTCGGGGTTTCCGCAAACGGCGCGCTTCCTCTCCACTCTCCTCCCACCGCGTTGGAGCACGCGCGGCCGGTACACTTCAGAGCTGTGCCTTCCCCGCCCGGGACACGTAGGCGAGCAACTTCCCAGGGACGTGCTGAGCTCGCTATCGCTGTGTGGCTTTAATGCGGGTGGTGATTGGCACCGAGCTCCGAGCGGTCGGAGTATTTCATTCCCGTGGAAGGAGCCGAAAAAGTTATGAATGAAACCCTTCGACCGCGGCAGGACTCGAACCTGCAATCTTCTGATCCGAAGTCAGACGCCTTATCCATTAGGCCACGCGGCCGCCCGGTGGTTTGTGTTCTTTGGTTGCGCTAAAAAGTCTCATTACCACCCGCCGGCTTTCCCGGGGATCGATCCACCTGCTTCTCGAGCAGGGGAGATTGGACCCTAGCTCCCGGAGTCTCGCCGGGAGGGCCCACCCGGAAGTCCCCTTCTTCCCCCGCGTGAGGACCGGTCCACTTGCGGCCCTGCGATTGGCCGCACGGGGAGTCTCCCCGCCTGCGTGTCGGGTAAGTCGCTGGACCCAGCGCGGCGCAGACGGGAAGTTGCAGCTGCCACCGAAGCGGACTGGTCGGGCAGAGGCCACACGCCACCCCGAGGCTGCGTAGGCCCCGCGGAGGGAGACGCCGCGTCGCTGGCCGGGGGTCGGGAGCGGCAGACCTGGAGGCACTAGGCGGACCGAGGTTTCCGGCGGGTTCGGAGCCGGGGAGGCCGGGTCGCGGAGCGGCGGCGCGGCCCCTCCCTCTGCACTCTGGGAGCGGGGCCCGGGAGCAGGGCGGAGGCTCGTCCCAGGGCGCACCGCGGCGCCGCCGCCGGGCACCCGCTGGCGGCCGGGCCTGGGTGGGGGCCCAGGGGACGCCGGCCCGCCCGGCGGGTTCGAATCCGGGCGCTGTCACCTCTTGGCGCTAAGCCCCTGGGCCGTGGCGGTCGCGATCATGGCAGCCACCATTTGCCGAGGGCCGGGCCGCGCGACCTAGTCTCCCTGGCCCCCCAGACAACAGCCCTGCATGGCAGAGCCCTTCACCCCACTGACAGAGGGCCTGAGGAGCTTGCCCAAGGTCACGCAGCTCCTAAGAGCCAGGACCGGGATTCAAACCCGCGTCGTCCTTCTCCAGCACCTGGGCCGTTAACCAGCACGTGTGCCTTCACCTTCCCGAAGTTCACCGAGGACCCCCGAGGACCTCGATGTGCTCAGCAGGGGTGTTGATATTTCCCCAGGTCCTTTGAGGCTTAACTGAGAAAATGTGCGCAAAAGTGCCTGGCACGTTGCCTGGGACGCAATAAGTGCTCAAGGAATGATGGCTTCTAATGGCACAGGTGGTGCGTGTGTAATAACACTTTATGTCGTCTGTCTCCTTTAGGATTGTGGGTGGAAGGCAGACATGGTCAGGCCCCTTTCACTGACAGGAAACCGGAGACAAGACGTGTCTCTGTCCACGTCTTTCAGCCAGTAAAAGCAGCCAAGCTGGAGCCCAAAGCCAGGTGTTCTGAATCCCAGCGGGGGGCTCCCTGCACCAACCATGAACCGCCTGCTTTGGAAGAAAGTGGCCGGCTCCACCGTCGTCGGGCCAGGGCCGGTTCCAGCTCCGAGGCGCTGGGCCTCCAGCTCCGTCTCCGTCCCCGTTTCCAGCGACGGGCAGCCGCCGCAGCCGCAAGTGCCGTCGTCGGAGGGCGGGCAGCTGCGGTACAACCCATTGCACATCCAGATGCTGTCGAGAGGGCTTCACGAGCAAATCTTCGGGCTCGGCGGGGAGACTCCCGGCGAGGCCGCGGTGCGCCGCAGTGTCGAGCATCTGCAGAAGCACGGGCTCTGGGGGCAGCCGGACGCGCCCTTGCCCGACGTGGAGCTGCGCCTGCCGCCCCTCTACGGGGGCGACCTGGACCAGCACTTCCGCCTCCTGGCCCAGAAGCAGAGCCTGCCCTACCTGGAGGCGGCCAACTCGCTATTGCAGGCCCAGCTGCCCCCCAGGCCGCCGAGCTGGGCCTGGGCGGAGGGCTGGACCCGGTACGGCCCCGTGGGGGAGGCCGAACCCGTGGCCATCCCCGAGGAGCGGGCCCTGGTGTTCGACGTGGAGGTCTGCTTGGCAGAGGGAACATGCCCCACGCTGGCGGTGGCCATATCCCCCTCGGCCTGGTGAGTGCGGGCTGGGGACCGGGGACTTTATCGCAGGTGGGGTCCTAGCCTACTCGTCTGGCTCAGTGAACGTTTCCTGTGTCCCCTGCGTGTGCTTTCCTGGCGCCTGCGGATGGGTATGGCGGCGAGGTAAATCAGGCTGGGCCCCAGCGCTCAGGGACATTCTCCAGGCGCTGGTGGATAGAAGATCCAGGCGGGAACACAAACTCCCAGGGGTCAGGTGGCAGATCCCAGTAGACTGTTGTGCTGCAGGTGCACTGGGAAACCCCCAGAGAACGCCTCAATCTGGTGCTGAATAGCTTCCTGACAAGTTAGTCCCAGACATTTGAACAGTGTTTCTCTCTGGGAATGCTGTTGGATATTTTAGGAGGAGAAGTCTCCCTTTTGGGGGACTGTCCTAGGCAAGAAAAGACATTACCATCCCTGCTGCTCCCTTAAATGCCAGACTACCCCCCATAACATTTCCAAATCTCTCCCCCCTCCCCAGGTAGCACCCCCCTGACCACCTCCAGTTGAGAAACGCAGCTTTCTTCCCTCAGCCTCCCAAGCAGGCGTTTTGGTCCCCAGAGGGCATATTCAGTCTCCTCCTTTTCTTTTTGAGTAACTCTCTTAAGTGCTACCCAAGCCTCTGAAACAAGGGTGGCAGCACTGTCCCCCTCTTTTTGATTCTTCCTTCCAGGACTAAAGTACTTTTTACAGCCTTAATGCTCTCAGGCCTGGCCAGCCAAAAAGTTGGCAATTCTCTTTATTCCTACGGGGAGCTCCGTCTTTGTCAAGAAAGCTGCGAAACCTTAAATGTGCCGTTGAAAATGGCGGAAACAGGGCTGAACAGATAAGGCAGGCGGTAGTGGCTGGAAGGGCAACACTGGGTGCTTCCTCACTGGTTTGGTTCCAGTCGGGAGGAGCCGCTCAGGGCTCTCATCCCCTCGTGACTCGGTGGCGGCCGGACGACCACTGGGAGACCAACAAGGAGGAGTTGCTTTTTGATCTCTTGGTGGTTTCTGGACAAGTCCCCCTTTCACGTCCTCCCCTGACTTGTCACCTCTGTCACCCGGTCAGTGGGTAGGTCCATCCTCTCGTTCCCGTGCCATTCCAGCCAGCGATGCTGGGGGGTGTTGCCCTGGGGCCGGGTGCAGAGGTCTGGGCCCTCACTGACTGTGGTGGGGGTGGGGGGGGTGCGTGACAGGGCCACCGTAGCAGTATGCTTTCAGCCTGGACACGTCCCTGCCTCATGGCCGCGTAACAGCACATGCCTGACCAGCCCTCAATGTCCAGTGGGAGGGGAAGCCTTGGGCCGCCTTTAGGGCAGTTTCCCAAAGGCCGCTGGGCAGGGCGTTGGTCTTCAGAGCGGAGGGACACGCCTCAGGCCAGCACCGGTTACCTGAGATTCTTGGGGAAGGTGGAGCATTAATGGTGTCAGTTCTGACTCACCTTCAGTTCACCAAAGGCGTTTGTGTTTTGGCTTTTTCCTTCTTCTTTTTAAATCACCAATAAATTTATGCTCACACAGCTGTCACACATAGCTGCAGACCTGCATCTCGTCACCAGTGTGACCCAGGTTTCTGTCATGACTGCAGCCTCAGACAGTTGACATTCTTCGGCCTGTTCCCCAGGGTGGTTGTTAAGGAAGGACTTTCCCGTGCTAAATGGCAGGGGGGAAGGTTTGGACTTGAGTCCCCGAGAGCGTCTTTCCACCCTCGGAGGGCCAGCTAGACTTACCAGGTGTGAAACTGGGAACCTCTTTTTGCTCACCCCACCCACAAAAAACTAGTCTCATGTTTGTTGAAAGTGGTGGCAGATAACGCCACCTTCCCCCTAAGGGTTGCGGGGGGCTCCTTTCAGCTGTGGTGGCCACACAGGTGGCCTCGTCACTCACTGTGACGCTGACCGGCCTTGACCCTGTGGCACACAGTTTCCCTCAGCGGCAGTCCCCACGCTCAGTCCAGTGCACCCCGAGCACACGCCAGCCTTTTCTGGTCCCTGTCGGGCCCCCAGCAGGCGGCACCCGTGCCCTCTCCCTCCACCTCCACCTGGCGCCCTTTGAGGGCATTTCCTCCATCCCGGCACTTGCCCTGGTCCCACGGAGGAGCATGGCTGCTCAAAGGGGCACAGACCCTGCAAGTGTGGGACTTGCTCTTTGTCCTTCAGAACCTTCCCCGCCACCAGGTGGTCATCCTGCACGTGCAGCCAGCCGCCTGTGTCTTTTTTTGTTTTGCCACCTTCAATTAAAACACACAACACTCCCACCTTGGATTCTATGACAGACACTGCTCTCACGGACCAGCACTTGGCGCACTGGGCTGTTTTGTGTGACGTGAGGGGTCCATCACCTTCACAGAGCGCCGCGGGGCCAGCACAGGTTCCATGAGCACCAGGCGGAGCGCAGGCTTTGTCTGTGGAAAGGAGCTTTTGGCTCCGCCCCCGACACATAACCCCACCTGACCTCTAGCTCTGTGAGGGCTCACCCACTGGTCTCACTGGGGTCCCCAGCCGCTAGTGTGGCCTGGCACACATGGGTGGGCATTGCGGAGCGGGAGTTCCGTGCTCTGGGCTGAACCTGCCTGCCTCTCGCCTCCCTCAGGTATTCCTGGTGCAGCCGGCGGCTGGTGGAAGAGCGTTACTCCTGGACCAGCCAGCTGTCGCCGGCTGACCTCATTCCCCTGGAGGCCCCTGCCCGGGCCGGTGGCCCTGCCCAGAGAGGTCAGCAGGAGCAGCTAGTGGTGGGACACAATGTCTCCTTTGACCGAGCCCACATCAGGGAGCAGTACCTGGTCCAGGTAAGGGTCCTAGGGCCCACTGCTGGCCGGCCCTGCCCTTGGCCTCCGTGCCCCACTGCTCTGTCCCCAGGGCCTGTTACAGAGCCCGAGTTGTCACAGGACACGTGGCCCTTCTCTCTGTGTGGCCTGTTTAAACTCAGCACGGGTCTGTAGAGGCTCTGGGCCACGCAGCCTGGGTGTCCGTCCTGGCTCGGCCATAGGTGAGCCCTGTGAGCGCCTCAGCACCCTGAGCCTCAGTTTCCCTGTTCATGAAAAGAGGGAACAGCAGCTCTCCTGGGGTTCTCCGGAGCGCCTGACCAGTGTGCACGTCAGGCACCGGGAACTGTGCCTGGTGTCCAGTTGAGGCAGTTCTCCGTCTTCTGGAAAGTGCTCTGTCGTGGCCTTCTCCAACAGCCCTGGCAGAAAGGCAGCCGGGGAAAGGGGCCTCAGCCTATCGCTTGTGAGTGGCCGCGCTGGGGGCCGAGCCTGGTAGCTCGGAAGGCCTTGTGCTGGTGACTCGGTGCCCCTCGGAGTGGTTGCCAGATGCTGGGGAGGACTTGTGTGTTGGGATGGAGCCTGATCTGCACCGCTACGGGTGGCTAGAATTTGGGAGGGCAGGCCCCCCACAGGTCAAGGGATAAGCGTGAGCAAGCACGAAGGTATTCTGTCTTCAGCGGCGGAGCTGTGTGGTGGGGAGGGAGGCTGCATGTGGAGCCCGGGGCGCTGGCCCCTCAGCGGCAGCCTGTCCGCAGGGCTCCCACATGCGCTTCCTGGACACCATGAGCATGCACATGGCCATCTCGGGGCTGAGCAGCTTCCAGCGCAGCCTGTGGATGGCAGCCAGGCAGGGCAAGCACAAGGCCCGGCACGACACCCAGCGAGGCCAGAAGCCCCGGAGCAAAGCCAACAGCCCCGTGGTGAGTACACTGCAGGAGCCACGGGACCCTCCGCCAGTCCGCCCGTCTGGCCCGGGGCCATGCTGATCAGCCGTGTCCCTTGCTCTGGCCCCTCAGGTCTCCTCCTGGGACTGGCTGGACATCAGCAGCGTCAACAACCTGGCAGACGTGCACAGCCTTTACGTGGGCGGGCCTCCCCTCCGGAAGGAGCCCCGCGAACTGTTTGTCAAGGGCAGCATGAGGGACGTTCGGGACAACTTCCAGGTACGGTGCTGCGGGGGCTCCGGGGAGGCGGGCTGTGGCCAGCCCCTGGTGGAACCTGGGCAGCGCCGCTGCCAGACCTGACCCCGAGCCTGGCGGTGGTAGTGGGATGGCTGCCCGCCCAGCGCCTTCCTGTCGCCTGTGCCAGGACCTGATGCAGTACTGTGCCCAGGACGTGTGGGCCACCTACGAGGTCTTCCAGCAGCAGCTGCCACTCTTCTTGCAGAGGTGAGGCAGGGCCCCTGTGGGACCTGGGCCACTGTCACCAGGCGGGGGTGGGGCCGCTCTGCCCTGGCCCTGGGCCCTGGGCTTCTGCAGAGGCCCTGCAGAGGGCGCTGAGGGCCACGCCGGAGCTTCCTGTGCCTGGTCCCAGTTTATTCGGCACTCCCTCTGCACCCAGGTCCAGAGCTCAGGGCCCCCTCCATCCTGGTTGTGTGAGCTAGAGAGTCAGACTTAGGACGAGCTCAGTGTCGGAAGCCTCAGCCAGACGCGGCCGCAGTCCTGATGGTGGCTGGTACCCAGCTGGTTGACTGTGGGCAGGGTGTTCCGTGTGTCTGAGCCTCGGTATTCCTGGAGAGAGATCGAGGGCCCCTGATTGCCCTGTTAAGCACGGGGCAGGGCTGTGTGTTTGGGGTTTGGTGGGGATTTGCACCAACCCCCCGCGCTGCTTTGTGCGCCATGGACACGGCGATGCTTCTCCCCGCACGAACACGGCGTGTGCTCCCGTTTACCTGCGTCTTCTTCAGCTTCTGTCTTCACTGTCTTATGGTTTCCTGAGAGCAGGTCTTTCACCTCCTTCATTCCCAGGCTGTTTTGTTTTGTTTTTCAACGCAGGAGTGAAGGGGTTTGTCCCTTAATTTCTTGTAGTTTGTTATTGGTGTATAAAAATGCAACCGACTTCCAAATAGCTTTGTGTCCCTCTGTGTCACTGACCTCGCTCATCAGCTCTAGTCATTCTTGGTGGCCTCTCTGGGGCTCTCTGTACCGTGTCATGTCGTCTGCAGAGACACACGTCATCTTGCACACCGCGGTTTTACCGCAGCTTTCCCACGTGTAGGTACAGTGTAGCCGCCTCCCGCGTCCAGGTGTGTGGCCTGGCAGCCGGCAGCTGTCACGGAGCCTGGGGGTGTGGCGGGCTGTGGTGTTCACACCGCGGCAGGGTCCGCTCCCAGCGCATTTCTCAGAACACGTCCCGATTGTTAGGCGGCGCGTGGCTGTACCTCCGTGGCGCAGATGAAGGGCGGAGGCGCAGGGGCTTTCCCAGGCTCTCCGGGCAGGAGGCGGTAACCCTGGGGTCAGACCCCGTCCGTCCGACCGCAGGGCTGTGCTGTGTGGGTGGCCGGGTCGGGGCTCGGGGAAGGGGCCTGAGCCTTGCTTCCTGTGATCACTGATGGTGCCCTGGCTGTTTGCCCCCAAGGTGTCCCCACCCAGTGACTCTGGCTGGCATGCTGGAGATGGGGGTCTCCTACCTGCCTGTCAACCAGAACTGGGAGCGTTACCTGGCAGAGGCACAGAGCACCTACGAGGAGCTGCAGCGGGAGATGAAGAGGTCTCTGATGGACCTGGCCAACGACGCCTGTCAGCTGCTGTCGGGGGAGAGGTAGCCAGGCCACGGGCAGGCCGGACCCAGGCAGGGGCCAGGCAGGCGGGAGGTCTGGCTTTGGACTTGGCTTCAGCCCTGCCCTGGTTGCCTGGCTGTGCAGGTACAAAGAGGACCCCTGGCTCTGGGACCTGGAGTGGGACCTGCAAGAGTTCAAGCAGAAGAAGGTGAAGAAGGTGAAGAAGAAGGAGCCGGAGGCCACCAGCCCCTTGCCCATTGAGGGGACCGAGGCCCCTAGAGCTCCCGAGGATCAGGAAGGTGGGGGCCCTGGGAAAGTGTTGCTCCAGCCTCGGAGACAGTGGGCTGGGCAGGCCTTTCTGATCGCCCTCATGGCCTTCTGCAGACCCCGGCCCGCCCAGTGAGGAGGAAGAGTCTCAGAGGGCTGTCACCGCCCGCACCTGCTTGGAGCAGCTGAAGGGGACCACAGAGCTCCTGCCCAAGCGGCCCCAGCACCTCCCTGGACACCCCGGGTGAGCCCTACACCCCTAACCTATTCAGAGTCTGCACTCATCCCCATCTCTGGGTGCCGTCCTTTGTCCCTGCTCCCAGCTGGTGCCCCTGAGCCCAGCTCAATGGGCTCGTTTGTTACAAGGGCACTGCACACCTGCTGCGTGCTGGCCCACGGCAGCCACGGGGGTACGTGTGGGAGTCCAGCTCCTTCCCAGGAGCTCCTTCACCCTTGGAGGGGCCGGGCGTGCAGGCCAGCCGGTGCCGCTGGTGTTTTATCCAGGATGACAGGGAAGAGGGGTCAGTGTGGAGGCAGTGCGTAACTCTGCCAGGGAAGTCAGGGCAGGCTTCTTGAAGGAGGTGACCCTTCACTTGAGTCTCAGTTATGTGCCCTGGGTGCCTCGTTGGCCTCACCCTCGTGTTGGCCCTGGTTGATGGCATAGGAGAGATGGAGCTCGGGAGGCCCTGGGGTGTCGCTGGAGCCGTGTGAGAGGGCAGGTCGGCTCGCTCCCCTGGCCAGTTAGCCTGCGGGAGCTGGAGCGAGGGAAGGAACCCTGCCCTGGGCCATCCTGCAGGCTGGCTTCTGACTCATTCAGTGGGCCCGACCAGGGATCTTTTCTTTGGGATTTTTTAATTATTCCAGGGGATTCCACAGGGGTCCAGGCCACATCTGAGGGGGAGAGGATGGTGACTGTAGGCTGAGGTCACCAGAAGCAAACCTTGGGGCATCGGAGGGCGGTGGAGCATGTCACTACTGTGACACCATTCTCTTCTGGGGGCCTAGGTGGTACCGGAAGCTCTGTCCGCGGCTGGATGACCCTGCATGGGCCCCGGGCCCCAGCCTGCTCAGCCTGCAGATGCGGGTCACACCGAAGCTCATGGCGCTGACCTGGGACGGCTTTCCTCTGCACTTCTCAGAGCGGCACGGCTGGGGCTACCTGGTGCCCGGGCGGCGGGACAACCTGGCCGAGGCGCCCGCGGGCACTGCCCCAGCTTCGACTGGGGTGACCTGTCCCTACAGGTGAGGCTCCAGCTCGGGAGGAAGGGCCGGGCACCTAAGGACCCCTCCGCCTTGCTGGAGAAGCCGAGCCTGGCTCAGGCTGCTGGGGAGATTGGGTCTGAGAGTGTGGGTTCCAGCTTTTCTGCCATGGCCACCCCTTCCCTGGGGGCTGCAGAGCCCGGGGTGGGGGGCAGTTTGAGGGCATGGAGTTGGGGGGACTGAGGAGCCAGCTGGGGGTGGGGCCGGGGCCGGGGCCTGGGCCTGACTTCCCACCGCTCTGCCCGGAGCTTTTCCCGGGCTGGTGGCAGCTCTGCGGCATCAGTGGGGGTTAGATTTGAGTCAGACCAGGCCTCGAACCCTGACCTGCACCGGGGCGCCGTGTCATTTTCGGTTTGTTACTCGCTGTCTAAAAACCAGGGAGAGCGCTGTCTGCTTCTGCCTCAGAGCGGGTTCTGAGGACTAGACCGGGGCAAGGTGGAAGCCCCCAGCCAGCTGCCCGGCCCGGAGCGGGCGCCCATAACCAGAGGCCGCTGCTGCTGTTCTCTGCCCAGAGCCATCGAGTCCCTGTACAGGAAGCACTGCCTGGAGCAGGGGAAGCGGCAGCCGGAGCCGCAGAAGGCGGGCCTGGCCGAGGACTTCCTGCTCGCCGAGGAGTGGCAGATGGTGAGGGCGCGTGCCAGCCCGAGCTCGGGGCGGGCGCTGTTCCCTCCCAGGGAAGGGGGCGGGGGTTCGGCTGTGCCCAGTTCTCATCCCAGGCCGGCCTGGGCTGTCTGCGTGCCGCAGGGAGGGGCTGGTGGATTCCGGCCGACCCAGCCTCCTGCTTCACCCCCTTGGTACCTGGGCCCATCCAGGTGGAAGAACTGGGCTGCTTAGAGGTGGAGGCTGAGGCCAAGGTGGAGCCCGTGGAAGCAGCAGTTGTGGCCCAAACCCCAGGCCTGGTGAGCAGGGTGTGCACTCAGGCTCTCTGGGTGGGTGCTGGGCGGCTGGCCCTCCTTATGCCCAAGTAGCAGCTTTCTGCCGGAGTTCCCGAGGTCCTGGGTTTGGGAGATGCTGCCCTGCCTTTGGTGGCCCCACACTTGTTGGACGGCCAAGGAGGGAGCCTGAGACCTGGTGGCTTGTCCTGTCATTTCCCGGTGTACCTGCTCCGAGGGTCAGGCCCTTTTCCCAACCCCCACCCCACAGCCCTTGCTGAATGCAGGTGCTGGAGTGGGGCCTGACCTCAGTGTGTGGTCCCACAGACTGGTGCTGGTAGCCCCAGAGGCAGCCAGCCAGCCTATCACCATGGCAACGGGCCTTACCACGATGTGGACATCCCGGGTTGCTGGTTCTTCAAGCTGCCTCACAAGGTGTGTGTCCTGGCTCACGCGCCATCCTGCGGTTCTCACCGGGCCTGGGCTCCCAGCAGCCTCCGGAACACCTGCCCCCTTTGCAGATGACGGGGGCAGTCGCAGGGCCGACCTCATGGCGAACAGCACCATCTCTCAGCCAGTGTTTCCCTTCTGATAGCTGGGAGGGAAAAGGCATGTGGTGGGATTGGACACCGCAGGGCATGTCCAGTGTCAGGCACTGGCACTGCTGCGTGGTGTGTTACGTGGGTGGAAGGCCGTCACCGGGAGGGGAGCCGTGTCAGTTTGTGTCTGCCCGTGTCCTGCCCAGGAGAGTGGCTGGCTGTCGGGGCAGGGTTTGCCCCAGACTGCTCCTCCCGAGGTTCTGGGCAGGGCCCAGGCCGTGGTCCCCCAGCTGGGGCCTGCCACCAGCCTGCAGCCCCCGCTGCCTCTGCCCTCCTAGGACGGGAATAGCTGCAACGTGGGCAGCCCCTTTGCCAAGGACTTCCTGCCCAAGATGGAGGACGGCACCCTGCAGGCTGGCCCAGGAGGTGCCAGTGGGCCCCGAGCCCTGGAAATCAACAAAATGATTTCTTTCTGGAGGAATGCCCACAAGCGTATCAGGTGGGCCACTGTGGGAGGGCAGACGTTTCTGGAAGCAGCCCTGGGACTGCCGTCCCCCACCTTGCCTCAGGGGCCCTCACTCAGCCTGTGCTTCGACGGACAGCCCAGCTGCGGTCTGGAGGCTGGCCCCTTGTGGTCCTGGGCTGGGCGAGCCTCCTGGTCCAGCCTCAGTTTCTCTATTTGTGTATCAAGGGTGGGGGGTCTGTGTGGAGGGCCTTGGTGGCCCCTCCCAGCCCTAAAAGGACCTCTTGGTGTGACTACCAGGTCCCTGGGAGTGGGGTCCTCTAGACCGGGAACAGTTAGTGGATCAGGCAGAAGTGGCAGGCTGTGGTTGGACCCTCACGGGTGCTCTGGGGGCAGAGGTTGCCTTTGGCGCCTGGCTGGCTCCCAGATGGCTGTGCCAGGTCAGTGGGAAGAGGACGCGGGCTGGGCAAGGAGGGGGGCACAGCAGCCCCCAAAGCTGGGCAGTGAGCGCTGGGTGGGGAGGGCTGGATTCCGCCCCCATGGTTGTGCTGTCTGTCCCCACAGCTCCCAGATGGTGGTATGGCTGCCCAGGTCGGCTCTGCCCCGTGCTGTGACCAGGTAGGACCTGCCAGCTGGTCGTGGGGGCAGCAGTAAGGGGGTCCTAGGACCAACGCAAACTGAGGCGTGAGTTCTCCCCTCCCCGCAGGCACCCAGATTACGACGAGGAAGGCCGCTATGGGGCCATCCTGCCGCAGGTGGTGACCGCCGGCACCATCACCCGCCGGGCCGTGGAGCCCACCTGGCTCACTGCCAGCAACGCCCGGGTATGCGCCCCCTGCACCTCTGGTCCCTGCCCTCCCTCCCCAACATCTCTAGAAACGGGTGGCAGAGGGTCTTGCGTGAGGAGCACGAGAAGGAACCCCTGGGTCCGGCAGGACTTGGGTTCAAATCTGGATTTACTCATTGCTTTGCAGCACACATGGGCAGGGCACCTGCTGGCCACAATGGCCGCAGCTGGTCGGGCGCAGCGTGGGGATCCCTTCACCTGTCAACTTCGTTGCTGCTGGGCTGCCGTCTGGGGACTGGGCAGGGGTAGGAAGCATCTTGGGTGTCTGGGCAGGGCCTGACCTCCCTCTTCCTGTAGCCGGACCGAGTAGGCAGCGAGCTGAAGGCCATGGTCCAGGCCCCTCCCGGCTACGTCCTGGTGGGTGCTGACGTGGACTCGCAGGAGCTGTGGATCGCGGCGGTGCTTGGCGATGCCCACTTTGCCGGCATGCATGGTGAGCGGGAGCCGGGGCTGGCACGGTGGAGGCAGCCGAGCCCTGGGACCCAGGCTGGGCGCAGAGTGTTTCTGAGCCTCCTGTCGCACTCCTTCCTGCCCTCTAGGCTGCACGGCCTTCGGGTGGATGACCCTGCAGGGACGGAAGAGCAGGGGCACCGACCTGCACAGTAAGACGGCCACCACAGTGGGCATCAGCCGTGAGCACGCCAAGATCTTCAACTATGGCCGCATCTACGGGGCCGGGCAGCCCTTTGCGGAGCGCCTGCTCATGCAGTTTAACCACCGGCTCACGCGGCAGGAGGCCGCTGAGAAGGCCCAGCACATGTACGCCTTCACCAAGGGCCTGCGCCGGTGAGGGTCCCTCCCAGCATCAGCCTCCCCACCCCAGGGCCTCAGGCCCATTGTTCTGACTACTGCCCCTTGTCACCTTCCCTGTTACCTGCGCCCTTGCCGGGCCCCTCTCTCCTCAGACCTGTGCATGAGCTCCAGAATGGCTCCGCCGTGGGCTGTGACATTTGCTTAGTGGCTGGCCTTCAACGGGTTTCCTCACAGGGCTGGATCTGTCAGTCATTTGGCAGTTCAGTGTCTAAGACTTGAGACAGTGACAGCTTCAGGGGTGGCCTGTCCTCTGTTGGGCTGCCATGGTGTGACCCAAAGCTTGGGCTCCCATCGGGGCTCTGCTTCTTGGCTGTGGGACCCCAGTAAGCCGGCCTCTGTGCGCCTGTTGTCCCCTGAGGTAGAGCAGGCAGGGGGAGGTGGGGCCCCGCGGTGGTTGTGGAAGTGCAGTAAGGCACTGCGGGACACTGCTGGCCCAGAGGGGGCGCTCACACTGGACCGCCGGGGCCCACGCTGCTCCCAGGTACCGGCTGTCGGACGAGGGCGAGTGGCTGGTCAGGCAGTTGAACATCCCCGTGGAGAGGACTGAGGATGGCTTCGTCTCCCTGCAGGATTTGCGCAAGATCCAGAGAGAAGCTTCGAGGAAGTGAGGCCCTTCTGTGTGTCCGGGATGGAGGGAGGGTCCGGGCTGGCCCCTGGAGAGCTGGGATGCTTTGTTTTCAGCTGAGACACTGACGGGCTAGGCTTGCCCTATCTGCCCCCGGACCCCCAGGTCCCGCAGGAAGAACTGGAAGGTGGTCGCAGAGCGCGTGTGGACGGGGGGCACAGAGTCGGAAATGTTCAACAAGCTGGAGAGCATTGCCACTTCGGGCGAGCCCCGGACCCCCGTGCTGGGCTGCCGCATCAGCCGAGCCCTGGAGCCCTCGGTGGCCCAGGGGGAGGTATTGTGCGCCCTGGGAGCGTGGGCAGGTCCAGGGGAGGGCGGGCAGGCTCCCGCGCCAAGCAGCTGGTGTGTGGCGGCACCCCTCACCTGTGCTCGCCTTCCCCGCCCAGTTTATGACCAGCCGTGTGAACTGGGTGGTGCAGAGCTCCGCCGTGGACTACCTGCACCTCATGCTCGTGGCCATGAGGTGGCTGTTTGAGGAGTTTGCCATTGACGGGCGCTTCTGCATCAGCATCCATGACGAGGTTCGCTACCTGGTGCAGGAAGAGGACCGCTACCGTGCAGCCCTGGCCCTGCAGATGGCCAACCTGCTGACCAGGTAGGCTCGGCCTCCGGCCTGGCCATGTGCCCATCCCCGTGCAGGGCTCTGGGAGTTCTCATCTCCCCGGATGTGAATGTGTCGGCTGCTATCTCTAGCTTAAACAAACCGTGGAAGTCTTAGGCTGGCCTCCGACTCTGGAAAAAGATTTGTTTGGAAGTGTCGCAGCCCGAGACCGGATCACTGAGGTGGTGAGGCGGCAGCAGGTCAGGCGCACGTTCCGAAGAGCAGTCCTCAGACTCTGCTCCCCTAGAAACAGCACCCCTTTCTGTTTCACAGGAGGCTGTCCTCAGTTCATAGGGAGCTGAGATTTTTTAAATCTGTAAATGTTTCCTTAAGTGCCAGAAGTTTGTTATTCTACCAACAGAATACATTATGAAGGAGGAAATTCAAACGTGGCTTTAAAGTAGTTTATATGCTGGCTTCTGTGTCCTCAGAGTAAAGTGTAATTCAGGCGGCTGAATCAGATGACACTGCAGGTCTGCCTCGGCCTGCCTCTCAGACCCAGATTGGGAGCCATGATCGGCCCTGAGGACTGGGGGACGGGGGGGTGGGGGTGTGGGGGGTGTGGGGGGGTGGTGTTCAGTCTCAGCACCGTCTCCACCGCCCTCCTCACTGTGTCCTGGGGGCTGTGCTTAGCAGGCTAACCAGCGGAGAAAGTGTTTACATTAATGGTGTGTGCAGGCAGGTGGGGCTGGCTCAGTGCCCCCGCCCCAAGGACACAGGCCCTCCCTGCTGGGCGGGGCTGCCGGGCAGGGGCTTGGCTGAGCCAAAGCCGGGGCTATTTCAGGTGCATGTTCGCCTACAAGCTGGGCCTGAACGACCTGCCCCAGTCGGTGGCCTTCTTCAGTGCGGTCGATGTTGACCGGTGCCTCAGGAAAGAAGTGACCATGGATTGTGAAACCCCGTCCAACCCAACCGGGATGGAACGGAGATACGGGATTCCCCAGGGTGAGCACAGCACACCTGTGGTCCTCATGACGGGTGGGGTGTAAGGTGGCCTGGACGGCAGGCAGCCCGGGCACCAGAGGCTAAGAAATGAATGACTTCACATCACAAAGGGGTGTTTCTACAGTGTGTTCGGAGGAAATTAAGGGATATTTGAAGCTCTGGTTTAAAGCTTTATTGTGTAAAATCAAAGTGCATTTTTAAATAAAAAATGTGCTTTGAATGCCAATCGAAAGCTTGGCTTCTATATAGTTTTTAAGGCAAACGTGTTATGCAAAAACAACATGGACCCCCACCCCCCCCCTCCAATGTAACACGGCAATCATTCTGGCCCTCCCCCCGTCCCTTTTGACCCTAACAGTACATCCTTTCTCAGTCCTGAGCTCCGAGGACCACTCCTGGGAAAGCAGCGTAACCAGTTTGTACTCTTTTTCAGGGGAAGCGCTGGACATTTACCAGATAATCGAACTCACCAAAGGCTCCTTGGGAAAACGAAGCCAGCCTGGGCCGTAGCCCCGCCTGGAGGCTCTGTGTTCGCTCCCGTGGAGCTTGGTCGGGTGCCCACACTCAGGCTCTCAGCTGTGCTTTGCTCAGCAGCAGGACCTGCCAGGAATAGCTGCCTGTGGCCGCAGGCGCAGCTGATTTCAGTGGGTTCTGAACCAAGATGCCAACCTCGGTGCAGGCTGGGGGATGAGGGGTGGTGTTGCTTGTCGGGTGAAAGGAAAGCAGAAGCCCCAAAGTTCACATTAACTCAGGCATTTCATTTCTTCCTTTTCTTCTTGGCTGGCTCTTTGCTCTGGCCCCCCTGCTCTGGTGCCGCGTCCTGGAAGGGGAGGAGCCGTGCTTTAGTGCGACCCACCTGCTCAGAGGCACTGGAAATAAACGAAACCCTCTCTTCTCATGGAAAACTGTGTGCTCGCATTCTCTCCCCTCCCCACTCACTGACCCAGGGCCGGGGGGTGGTGGGTTAAGGGAGTGGACGGACGCCTTGCCTTTAGACTCTCGTTGACCCGGGGAGGTTCATGGGACAAGATGACAGAGGAGCATCAAAATGGTACAGAATGCTCACCTCTAATGGCAAGCAGGTGAAGGGAGCAGGTGGGGCCGGGTGACTGGGCTGGGGACTGACAGTCTGAACAATGGAGGTGCGGAATTTTTCAGAAGCCAGAGATGAGGGTGTTTTACGTAAGCCTCCGACCCTGGGCTCTGCTGGTGCGGCTCAATGTTTACAAACCTCGTGAGAGTTTTGTCCCAACCCTTCTAGCTCATTCTCTGGCTGCTCCCAGACTGACTACTGGCAACCGGCTGGGAAGGGTGGCCGGGCCTGCAGCGCCCACTCGGAAACAGGCACTGACCTCCTCGTTGTCCTCCTCTTCCTCCTCTCGGAGAAGCATGTCCAGGATGTTTCCTCTGATCTTGAAGTCCCTGGAGGTGCTGAGCTTCATGTGCTGCATCAGGTTCACCTGGGACAGGGCGTGAGCATGGGCACAGGCTCCTGCTGCCCAGGCCCCCGTTTCTGCTGCCCCTATCACACAGCTCCTGGACCAGTTTCCATTGGCTCCCCACGTGATGTTTGCATTCAGGCCATCAGGTCGGAAACAGGAAGGGGCTGCGGTTCTTCCTACTGCCGTCTGGCTGCGTCTGTGTGCCAGGGCCCTTCTCACCCGGGGTAAATGAATCGGTAGAAAATAACAATGTGTTTACCTTGGACCTCTTGGAAAGGAAGATGAGAAATTTTTCATACTGTTCAATGGCGAAGATGAGATTTGGGATTGGCTTGGTTTCCCGAAGGGCTTTGGCCTGTAGAGCAAAGCAGAGAAGACCTACATTTCAGGGTCAAGGGCTTCTGAAGCTGTCCTCTAAAGCTGCCAGAAGAACCGCCCCTGGCCTCGCAGGGAAGCTGAGCTGCCTTCCAGTCGAATGCAGCTCTTCTTAGGCACCAGCGATCTAGGAACTTTCGGCAGGTCAGTCTCACCAAAGGGCTTAAATGGCACTAGAGAGGGCCCGAATCCTTCCATTTACCAGACTCCCAAGTCTCTGCTGCCCCCTAGAGGCTGGCTGAGGGAAAGGCCCCCTGCAGAACCGCGGCTGCCTCTCTGACTTGATAGCCTTGGAAGGAGCCCGCTCTGCGCCAGCTCTGCTTCTTTCTAGTCTGCACATGAGTTTCCACTGCTGAGGTTACACCATCTCCCTCCAGTTTGAACTGTAGCTTACAGATCCTTCCAGCCATTTCTTAGGCACACAGATATGCTTTTATGCATTTAAGACCTCCCCAAATGAGGACTCTTCTCATTTTTTTCCTTTTAAAAAGTACCGTCTGGGAGGTGATTCTGTGTCTGAGCATTAGATCTGTACTTTCACGTCTGCGTGGTGGTATCCTACAGCCCTCGGAGACAACACCCCACGGGCAGACCGACCGCCTGAAATTCACTCGGCAGCAGCTGCCGGCTGGCCCCTGGGAGGCACACTCCGGGGTTTCCCGTGTCCCCGGGAGCCCAGTTCTCTGCACGCAGAGCAGCTCATACACACACTCGAGGGAGCACCTTCTGTGCCCACTAGCTTTTCCTAAGAGAATCATTCCCAATCGGCATCCTAATTCACTTCCATTTTTAAAAAGCTCAAAATCTCCCGGTGCTTCCTGAATAAAGCGTATGCTTTTTGGTTCAGAGGAAAAAAGGTGTCCATCTGACCATAAAACCGGTTAGCTGAGAAGCAGCCACACACGTGCGTGTGCAACAGCTGTGGAGATAACAGTTCGCGCACCGTGCCATCTGCCTTTGCGTCGTACGGTTCCGTGACTTCAGTATACAAGATTTAGAACATCTCCATGCCCGCAGATAAGGCCTGTGCCCCTCTTAGGCGCCTCCCTCCGTCTATGCAATCCACCCCCAGCTCTAGGGGACCGCTCGCTCATCTGAGCGACTTCTGTGACTGGTTTCTTTCAGCAGCAGCCACCCTATCGTGAGCACGGGCGACGGCTTACCATGGCCACGGCGACAGCAGAAGTGGCCTTTTTCTTTCCTCCGGCACATTTGGGGCTCCTGCTCTTCTTGTTCTGGAGAAATAGAAACAGATGCTCTTATTCCTAAAGGCTTCAGCAGTGTGGCGGTCATTTCCTAGGAAGGTATTCACAGCTGAGTGCGGGGACTCTGAAAGGGACCAAGTCTGGGCAAAGAGACTCCCCTGCAGCAGGTGCTGGACAGTGAGAAACATCTGTGACCCTTATAACCCTCTCATGTCACCTGCTGCCGTGAGCCTTACAGTCTTGCTCTCGGAACTAGCCCAGAGGCGCGGGCTGGGGAGGCAGGAAGGCTGGTTAGGATGGGGATGTCAAGGTGGGAACAGGAAGTGGTGTTGGAGCAGCTGGCTGAAGGGGCTCCATGGAGGGGAGGGGGCTGGAGAGGCCGTTCCCAGGGCCTGCAGGCTTCTAGGTCAAAGGCCATCGCCAGATGTCTCACAAGCCCTGTGGTTGGTTATGTGCTGGAGAGGGGTTAGAGGTCACAGAACAGCTCGCTACGTGGCAGACAATTGGAGAATAAAGAGCTCCTGAAGACAGTAAGAACGGATCAAGGGAACCGGAAGTACAGGACCCCGATGAGGCAGAAGAGTCTGAAGAGAGCAGAGGGAAACCACCCGAGTGTGCGGGGAGTGCGTAAGCCAGTTTTTGTGGGGGACAGAAGAGCAGTCCAGGGGGGCCTGTCAACCCGCAGAAGGAAACGCAACGCAAGCCCCAAACCCTCCAGCGTCTTCCGCGTCAGTGAGGACCATGTGACTCCAGAGCAGGGGCTGGCAAACTACAGCAGCCACAGGCCAAACCCTGCCCGCTGCTTATTTCAGAAAATGAAGTTTTATTGGGAACCAGAAACGCTTCTTCATTTCTGTCTCTCCTTTGTACGCTGTCTGGCTGCTGACACGACAGGGGCAGACCCAGGCAGTGGTGACAGTGCATGGCCCGAAAAACCTGAAACGTTTGCTGCCTGGCCCTTGGCAGAAGTCTGCCGGCCTGTCACAGATGAACTACCTGGTTCGCGCCTCGGCTCCCTCTCAACGGGCTCTGTCCCTGGCGCGTGGCCCCTAACCTCTTGTGACTCACACGGGGTAGCTGCCGGCCGCACGGCGTGGGGAGGGCGCTGGCTGGGCTAACCCAACGGAAGCGGCCTTCCAGCAGCGTCCCCAGGCTCTGCACTGTGTGATGCTCCGGTCGGCCCAGCGGGACTGCTTCTTGCGACAGAAGTTCTTGCACAGGTTGGAAAACAACTACTAAACTATTGTCACACCTGCCAGAAACTCTGACACGCTTACATACCCGAGGGGTGAGAAACACACAATCACTTCCCCCAGAACGCTTTTCCGGAGGACTGTCAGCCGACACAGCACACCTGGTACCGTGTGGCCCTGGGCAGGCCTCTCAGGTGCGCTCGGAGATGGCTCAGAACTAAACTTAGACGTGAAAACTCACGAGCATGAGAAAGCACACCTGCCAGGGTCTGGGTGAGACAGGAGGAGGGACCAGAAGTAACGGCTTGATGAGAAAAGGCTGCAGACTGCCCACCCAGGCCAGAAATGGCCAGTTCCTTCTTGACCCAGGTCAGAGAACTGGCACAGAGGAAAGGGGACGGAACGTCACCTCTCAGCAGACTCTGGAGAACACCTCCCGCCAAACCAGGTGACGGGCCACTTTGACCACTGGCCCTCAAGGGAGGGACGAGGCTCCTTTGCACAGGCGAGAGAGGCGGGTGACGGACGGGGGGGGGCGCTGAGCCCGCCCACGACGCAGAGGTGGACGGCAGGCGGGCAGCACTGACCGGTCCCGGCCAGCCCCGACAGCGTTCTAGGGCGTTGGCTGCGTCTGACCCATCGCTAACGTTCTCTGACTTCCTCAGGAACAGCCCCCCCGTACTCTAGCTGCAGTGACTAAGAGGCCTGCGGGGACAGGCCACCTGGTCCTCACCCAGAGCTGACTCTGTACTTTAAGGACATCTGGCACTTTCTAGAGACATTTGGTTGTCACAACTGGGGGCTGCTCCTGGCAGAGATGCTGCTACCTGTCCCAAAGCACACAGGATGGGCCCCACAACAAGGGGTTATCTGGCCCACACCGTCAGGCGTGCAGAGGCTGAAAAACCCTGGTCTGGGCCAACAGCAAAGGGGGCTCAGGGAACGCAAGAACCTGCCGGTATTTGAGACCAGATGACATTCAGAATGTCCCCAAATCCCGAAAGAGCCCAGGGCACATTTGACTCAAGCGGCCACGGCAGCTGAACCTCACCCGCTGACAGTGCTGCGCCCTCCCGACACGCGGCCCCCGACCCGGCCCCTCTCCGGTACCCACTGCTGCCTGACTCACTCCTACAGTGCGGCCCAGGCACAGACTGGGAGCCTCCAAAAGGAACCCCCAAAAGAAACTCACAGCCCCCACACGCTCCTTCTTTCCCTGCTCTAAGTGCAAGTGCATCAGGTGATTCTCTCACCAAACTAGATAAAACTTTTCTCGTGTGTGGCTACAGATTTCCTGCTGCAAAGATCTGAAGCCTTGGCTCCGTCTCAAATGGGCAGCTCTGGCTCACGGCAAGGGGGGAGCTTTACCCACACCCAGCTCAGGCGACCAAGCAGTGCCCTGGGACCGTGAGGAGGCCTCTCGTACCTGAAGGCCTACTTTGGTGCTAACCCTGGACCACTCACCTGCACGTAAGAGATGAAGGAATAGCACAGAGGGGTCAGATGCGAGCCCGACAGCTTCACCTGCAGCGAAGGAAGAGCAGAATGACGTGACTGCAGGGACGACGTTTCTCCCCCGCTTTCTGAGACAGGCGTTCTCGACTCACCAGCTTTTCCATAATTTTTGGAATTCCTCTGGAGCTCCGACACACCTGGAGATACTAACAGAAGGTCCCTGGATTTAGTGTCCCGTCCTATGTGAACGTCCCACGAGGCTACAGCTAATGAGTGTGACTCGTCACTCTGACTGGGGGAGGGCAGTTACAGAGAACCCCGGGCCCAAGGCTTCCTCTTCCTTGCTCAAAGCCCCTGAGCTTTGCCAACAACAGGCAGGGAAGGGTTTCTGTTTCTGATTTGCTCAGCTCACTGCTTTAAAAATCCTCCATCTAGGAAAAAAACGGCTGGTTTTCCCTTAGAAAATGCCAATGGAGAGAAGGAGGGCTGAGTACTTCCACTGCAGCTTAGTCATCACCCACAGAGCGGCTAGAGCTCAGGCCCTCAGAGGCGGCTGCGCTGCTGGTCGGGGGCACGTGCCTGCCCGCCTTTCGGAGGGCCGCAACGTGCCAGTGTGAGCAGACAGGTTTCTGTCGACAGACACTGAGAGGCCCTAACTTGGACTCGACGCAGAGCACGCCTTGTGCTTTTAGAAAATAACCTTCCTCCCCACCCTGGCGCCTGACGTGTAAAGCGCTGAACATCTGCCTGTTAAAGGCAAGAAAAATGGAACAAACACCTCTGTAGTGCCCAGACTGGCCGAAATGCTGCAGATTTTTGTGCACAGGCCAAGGAAAACAAGGCCCGTAAAGGCAGGTTTGAAACTAAGCTGTGAACTGCTGTTTCCTTGCCCGTGGAGACCGAAGCAGGACCTGGCTCGGCCGGGCTCCTCCCAGACACTCACGTATCTGACGAGGGCCGTGAGCACGGTGTACATCTTGCACAGGGCCTTTAACAAGGCGTCCACACAGCTGCCCGAAGGCAGGGCCGTCTGCACCAGCTCGTGGAAGAACGTCAGCAGAGTCCCCAGCTGCATGACAACAGCTTTCTCCACGGGGGGGTTTGGAAGGGTCGCCTGAGAAGAGGCTTCTTCTGAAGGGAAACGAAATCGCCACATTCAAACCCAGCTGGCCTTATTCTCAGGTAAAGGGAAAAATTTAGAAATCAACTCCACACCCAGGGCGTTAACTAGGGAGTCTGCAGGGAAGTGGCCCGAGACCTGCCGCGCAAACGGACAGGCGCGGTCACAAAGCTGCCGCGCCGCCCACGTTCAGCTCGGACACTCGTGCACGGGCCCGGGCGGGGTTTCGGGGCAACTGCGCTCTCACTGCAATTCCTGAGCCCCACCCTGAAGGCATCTGACCTGGCACGGTCTCCTGGCTCACTTGTCCCTTAAGCTTGGTGATTAGCCAGTCCACTTCTTCTAGAACCTTCTCAGCCTGACTCAGAACCAGCAACTGTAAAAGAGAAGAGTGTCTGCCATGGCTCACTGCGCCCAGCTGCTGGCCTACAGCGTAACCACGGCCACTGGCGGTGGGTCACAGGCCTCAGGACAGACGCCAAGGTAACTGACTCTCCCACGAAACAGAATGGGAAGGACAGGCTACTTCCCACAGCTCCGGGATGACCACTCACACAGACAGTAGGGGCCGCTGTTCTCAAATTCACCATCGCAAAGTGGTTTGTTTTCTCCACCTCCACATCCTGGGGCGGGAAACAGAAGGGGGCTGTGATGGAGGCGGGCTGCTCCCCGCCCTCCACCCTCAGTCCGGGCGCTGCACGGAAGGCTCGCCACGATACCTCGTCTAAGTCTCCGAGATGCCCGTGGATGTCCTGGGACAAGTCACGCAGCAGGGTGACAGGGCTCTTGCACGAAGCGTGGAGGCTGAAGAGCAGATTCATCAAGCCCTTGCAGAACAAGGCGTCTTCTAGGGTGGGGAGGAGAGAAAATCGGAAGGCGGGTCACAGCGCAGTCGGTGCCTCGGGGGTGGCAATGCCCGGCAGAGCCTGCAGCTCATCCTGCCCCGGGCACAGCGCCCTAGCGCCGCCCGCTCCCGCCAGGCTGCTTGCCCACTGACACGCACTTCCCTGCAGAGAAGGGAGACGGTCCCCATTAGTAGGCAGCCCTGACCGACCGCTGTGGAACCAGCACACCCCAAACCCCCTGCCTTACTGCCCCACTGAGGAAATGGCTCCCCTGACCTCTGATCTCACATCTGGCTCTGTCTGGTTTTGACGGCCACCCCCAGCGCCCACTGCGATGACCACCTGGGCTGGTCTGCTCACTGAGGAGGTGCTGCAGCGAGAGCAGCCGGCCACCAGCACACGTCTGAGTGTGGCCGTCAGTGCCAGACAGTGTCCCCGAGCGGACGCTCCGGCTCTCAGCCCCGCCAGCCATGAGTGAGTGGCCCAGCTGCTCCGCACTCTGCCCACGCTTGGCGTTGGTGCTGTGCGGCCGTCTCATTCTGGCTCTTCTGCTGAGTAGGTGCATGCGGTTTGGTGATGGTGACTTTAAACAAAGCCTAAAGTAGAAACGTGGTGGGAGACTCACCCCGGCTGTTTTCCTTGCAAATCTTGGACGTCCAGGATAGCATCTGCACAAACTGGAGACCAGTGAAATGTGAACAAACCTGCCCACAGGCGGGCCTAGACGAGCCCTGGACCCTTCCAATTTTAACCTTCCCCAGACACGTCTGACCCACTGGGAAGCGCTCGGAGCCGGCCCGCAGTCACGAGCAGCACTGATGTGCTCTCCTCGCACCGCAGCGCACCACGGGACTCTCGGGCCTGCGCCCAGGCCTGCGCTTCTCCCTCCCCTCCAACCACGCCTGGGGCTGCAGTGCCTTTGTCCCCCACCCCACTGTCTTGAGGCATCTTTGAGGATATCAGGTGAGCAGAGTGGTGCAGGAGAGAAGATCCTGCCCACAAAGATAGTAGAATCAGCCTTCAGGAGCCAAGAGGCTGGAGGAGATTAGAAGGGAGCGGGAGAAAAAAAAAGAAAGAGGCAAAAACCCAGTTATTGCAGGTGGAAGGGGAGCCTGTGTGGCCAGGCCCTGGAGCTGCCTGCTCCAGCAGTGCCTTCCACAGGCCCTCGGCCGCACGGCCCTGACACGCGGGGCCCTGCAGCGCCAGACAGGACCCACTCTTGGTCTCTCGGGGCGCAGTGAGTCCACAGCCTACTTCTGAAACCTCTCTGTGAACTGGTATTAAAAGGTCCACAGGCGGAGTGTGAAATGTCATCGGGAGGAGCTAGAACACTCTTCTGTGTGAAGAAGGGTAGGGATGGGAAAAAGGATCTATGTTCACATTTGCTTCTGCAGGAACACAGAAACTCTCCGAGGATAGGCCATCTTTAAAAAAGGCATTTACTTATTTGGGGGACAGGAGGGGCTGAACAGGTGGGCATCAGGGACAGGACTGGAAGGAGATCACATACTATAAGTATCTTTATAACCTCCGGTCTTTAAATCCTAGGACTTTATGACTTGTTTGAAATTAAATCTAAAAAAGACGGACTACCTGAAACGGCTGGGGGGTGAATTTTAAAAGAACTTTTCCTGTATATATTAGCCTTTCCAAATCCATTAACTTTCACCCTCCAACGCCCCCTGCCTAATTCTCCGTCACTGCATCCCTCTACCAGTCCCCTGAGCTCTGCAGCACAAGTGGGAAGACAGAACGGAGCTGAGAGGAAAGCAGAATGAGCTCTCTGGCTCCAGGACGAAGCATGCAGCCAGCAAGACGCTTCCCGGGCTGCCTGAGCTCAGGCAGGACCACCAGGCGAGCTCTCCAGCCCTCACACCCCCCACACCCCGCCTTCCATCTCTTAAAGACCTGCCCTGCCGAGCAGGGGCCCACCCGGGCGCCCCCACCCAGGGCTACAGTGTGTCTCCCTCACAGACCAGGAAGTGCCGTGGGGGGAGCACGGGCCCTGGGCACTCAAGGGTTCTCTGTCGTGCTGTTGGGAAATCACCCCCGAGTGCAGCCGAGCCACAGACGGGCCTTCTCTTGTGTGTGTGAGCGCTCTCGTGCACCCCACACCCACACAACTCATCCCAGCAGGGCTGCTCTGCTTTGGGATCGTCACCATATCCCGATGTAATCATCCCATTCAGTTTCCCCCAAAACCAGCACCAGCTAACCTTGCTGAGATGAAAAAATCAAATGCTGAACGCCAGCTACCTTCTGAATAGTTAACACATTTTCAACTTAAAAAAGAGGAAACACCGAGAGTGAGTGAAAGCACAGGTGAAGGTGGGGGGAGTGCCGAGTGAAGACTTTCTCCTGCAGTGCTCGCTGCGGGCCCTGGAAGGCAGCCCCACACGTACGTCTACGCCACGGCAGGCACACTATGCGGGAAAGGGTGCACCTCCCGGATCTTACGTTAACTCGGGAGCAGAGTTAAAAACGACACTGAAAATAAGCTAGACTTCAAGAGGACATTCAGACGTGCTCTTTCCAGACGCAGCGCCCCTCGCCCTGGAAGGGAAGTGGGGCGGGCCTGAACGTAAGGCACACGCACCTGAGTGGAGGCGGGCTCCAGCAGCCTGGACAGGCCACAGAGGATGCTGACGAGGAGGAGGGCTTCTTTGCTGTTGAAGTCTTCCTCCTGGCTGCTGAGTAGATTCAACAAGGACCTCTGAGGGAGGAAAGCCACGGACACGTGTTAGCAGACACGCTCGTACCAGGCAGAAGAAACAAATAGCCAGACTCCCAAGGCCGGGATGAGACGCATTCAACATCAACACTACCGAAGTCCCAAGAGGACAAGATCTGAAAATAAACTCGATTGACAGCTAGTTTCCTGTCCTGTTCTCAACCATCAATGTGCATGTTTTCTTAAAAACTATGGATGGATAGCCCCTCCCCCACCCACACACATCAGGGATGACTGTGCAGCCAGTTCTGGGTGGTCCACAGCTCCCCAAAGCCCATCCACTGACCTTGGGCTCAGAGGCAGCCCCGCCCCGGCACTCCCGTCACACCTTCCCCGTTCGCCTGCTCCCTCTTCCTCTCTCACTGCCTGAAATGCTCTGCACCTGGTGCGTCTGTTCCCCACCAGGGTGTCAGTGCCACAAGCGTGGGACTGTCTCTCTCCTGTCCCGAGGTATGACCCCCAGCACCTGAACAGGCCCTGGGACACAGCGGGAACTTTAAAAAGATCCTGGTATTCTGGCCACTAATCTAAAGGTTAGAAACTCAGAGGCTCCACTGTCCAGTCTTTATGCAAATCTGACAAACCCAAATTATATCAGGGACCCCTTCCCCGGCTCCGGGCTGTCTCTGCGTGCCCACTCCCAGAGCGATCCTCAGAGGCACGGACTGTGGCAGGGCGGGCTGGCCAACACCCACAGGCCTGGCCTCCTGTTCAACATGGAACCTTCCATTCTGAGAGCTGTGTCCTCTTGCTTGGATGGTGACTCAAACAATTCCCGTCCGACTTGTCCACTGTGGGCTGTTCTCACCAGGTGGCCCCAAGGACAACCCCTGGGCTAGGACCCTTAGGCCAGGCCTGCAGCTGCCCAAGGCCACTCACCTGGAACTGCCGGATCTGGAATGCTGCTCGCTGGGTGACGCTGACATCTGCCTCCTCTCCCTCGTTATCCGGGACATCTAGGGAAGGAAAAGAGCTTGTCTTCTTTGAAACAGACTTATTATGCTTTCTCAGCATTTTAATAGCTAAAATTTTAGAAAGCCAAAAGTCCAGAGACAGATTTAAATATATTCAGAGGAGAAATTCTGCAATTTCTTCATTTTCACCATGTTCCATTTTCTAGTTGCTATTTGTGGTTAAGTGGGATCCAGTAAATGCCAATTCTGAATCCCCGGTCACCTGCCAGCAGCATTAGGCCTGTCCCCACATGACCTCTGAGAGGTTAACAATAGAATGCAGAGGTCCGGTCGAGAAAGAGAAACCGAGCGCGAGCCAGCTGATGAAAACCGAGAGGCCCACCCAGCGCACGGAGGAACAGGGGCACCCGGGGCTGGAAGAACTGCTGCACAGCGCCGAGCACCCTCTGCAAACCCTCCAGGCACAGCAGCGAGATGCTCTTCCCCTTCTCCTTCCGTCCTGACTCTTCCACAGAGGTTGGGATGAACGTGTACCTCCAGAGCAGGACCCTGGACAGGAGAAAGGGGTTGTATTGTCAAAGTCAGCCTCCCCGAGGTGCAGCTTCTGTCCAGTAAAATTCACTCCCGTAGACAGATGTACAGCTGCATGACGTTTAACAAACTTACAGTGCAATCACCCCCACACTCAGACAGTGCCCCCCCCACCCCGAAAGTTTCTTTCCGCTCCTCTGCAGTCCGTTCTCTCCCCCTGGTCTCCCCAGTGACCACTGGTCTCTTCCATCCCTGTCCCTATGGTGTCACCACCGACAGCATCATGTGAAATGGCACCGATGACTGTGCAGCCTTTTGGGTCGGGCCCTGTTAATCAGTGTACGCTTCCAAGATCTGCCTGTCCTGCTGCACCTGTCGGCAGCTTGTCCCATGCCACCCAGCAGCATTCCGAGGTGCGGGAGAGCCACAGCTGCCTGTCCTTTTGCCGGTCTGCGGGTGGGCACGCAGCAGTGCCCGTTTTGCCATGGCAGGTACAGCTGCTGCAGGCAAGCCCCCGATACGGACCCAGGCTCCCATCTCTTCTGGGTGAACGCTGCAGAGTGGAACGTCTGGGTCATGTGGGAGGGGCGTGCTGGCCTTCCTGGGAAGCCGCCAAACTGCTTTCCAGAGCAGCCGCGCCGTCCCAGTCCCCGCAGCAGTGCGAACGGCGTGAGCCCTGCCCACCCAGGACAGCACTCAGGTCTGCTGGCCGTTCTCCTTTTAGGTATTCTGACAGGTACTCGGCAGTGTCCTCGCTGCGCTTGAATCTGCGTCTCCGCACTGCAGAACGGCACCCACTCTCTTCTGTCCTTACGTAACCACCACCTAGCTCCCTTCTTTGGCAAAGCATTCAACATTTTAGCCATTTTTTAATTTGGCTTTTTTTTAATTAACGGGTTTGAGAGTTCTTTCTGTGCTCTGCTTACTGCCCCTTCACCTAAGGGCTCTGCAAGTGTGTCCTCCTGATCTGGGACTTGTCTCGTAACTTCGCTGTTTCTCAAAGAGCACCGTTAGTTTAAAAAGAAAAAAGATGGTGCTTCTGGTGTTACACCTAAGAAATCGCTACCTAAAACAAGATCAAAAGGATTTTTCTCTGCTTTACATTTATGTCTCTGGTCTATTTCAAGTTCATATTTTGCACATGACTTGAAGAATGGATAAAGGTTTCGCTTGTTTTTTTTTTTTGGATTCGGATGCCCACTCATTGCCAAGACCATTTGTAGAAAAGACCTTTCTTTCTCCATTAAATTCCCTAGGCACCCTTGTCAAATCAGATAACCACATTTGTGTTATTTCTGAACTGTCCATTCTGCCCCACTGGTTCTGCCGATCCCACGCTATCTTAACTGCAGCAGCCTTACGAGTCAGACCTGAAACCGGGAGTGACTCCTCATTGTCCTTTGATCTCAGACTTGTCCCAGTGACTCTAAGTGCCCCTCCTGCGAGCGCCCACAGCAGGGGCAGGCTTCGGAGGGCTGAGCGTGCCTTACCGAGTTATGTTGCAGAGGTTCTGAAAGATCTTGTCCGCGTTCTGGCCATCGGGGCCGCTCACGTGCCCCGTCTCCTTGAGCTGCTGTGCCTTCCGCAGGGCCACGCCAACCGCATAGCGCATGAACTCACTGCTGGACCTGAGCACAGACAGGCTCTCCTCATGGCTTTGGGCACTGTCCCTAGGGAGAGGGAGAGGGAGAGGGGGAGGGGGAAGTTCCTCGACTGCTCCTGGGACCTGGAACCAGCTCTCTGGGGACTGCTCAGAGCTGCGGCGTCCAGCAGGCTCCGCAGGCAGTGCCACAGCTGCCTAAATTACCTTCTCAGACCCCCTTCCCCTGTGTGTGGGGGGGGAGACTTCTACCCCACACCACCAGGCAACTCTGACACCGGCAGGGTGTCCAAGCAGCCAGCTCCGTCCTGACACTGCCCACCTGCAAAGAGCACGAGGTCCCACAGGTTCAGGGTCAGTCCTACCAGACTCCCCGAGTCCCACTTCAGACACCAGTTGCAAGGCCAGGTAACACCTCAGTTATGCCTGAGGTTCTGAAGGACCATCTGGCTGCAGATGGCAAGTTCCAATGACACCCAACTTGAAAGACCAATTGTGAGTCCAGGCTGCCATCTGTACTTCTGACCGAATGGCTGTGAATCGGAGGTTCCCACAACCCCTTCCCCGGGCTCGATACAGTTGCTAAGATGGCTCTCAAAAAACTCAGAAACATATGTGTACAGCAAGGGTTATGAATCCCACCCAGGTAATAAGGCCCACCCAGGTTTGCCCGTGTGCCTCGCCGTGCAGCTACCTTCCCGCGCGCGCTTACTTGAAGAGAGCGGTGAGAAGGTCGGACACAAACTTCAGGGACAAAAGACTATCGCTGGTTTTCCTGGCCATTTTGCTTTTGCCTTTACCAGCCTTTTCGTTAAGGATGTCAGACAGTTTCTTGTAACACATAAATAAGCTCAGAATGTCCTCGAACTTGTTCTTACTGTGTAAAAAGGGAAAGAGACCACCCAGGACAAGCATCAGAATGTGGTGGCTCCCTGTCACATACAGCACAAGGAAGTGACAACGCCCCTACAGTCCAGACGCAACATCGTAGGTGAGTGATGGGACTCCTGGCCGTGCCGCTCTGTCCGCGCCGCTCCGTCCGCGTTATTTTTCCCTGCCTTCTCTGGACAAGCCCACACAGAGCATGACATCCCAAACCACCACCCGTCAAAATGCCCCGCAATGATGCGGAGTTCTTGATTCTGGGTCTGGGGAAACGTGAAAGCACGGCAGCCTGCTGGAGGCACGGCATTCACAAGCCTGTCTGGCGTGGACACTGGTGCTAGATGCTGATTCGAGAGATGGGGTCAGGGTCTGTGATCTGTTCTATACCTAGCACATTGTTGGAGTGAGAAAGAAAGACGCAGAACAAAACCCCAATCCCATGCAATGGAGTACTGGGGAAACTGCAATCACAGTCACAGCAATTCCTCACCTGAAGTTACCGGTGGAGAAATTGTATTCTATCAGAACCTCACAAATTCCCATCACAAGAGAAGCACAGATGTTATTCTTGATGCCGGCCCCGGTGCTCTGAGAAAAATCTGCTGATTTATCCTGAAAGAGACAACGACAAATGCTAATAGCTCCGCAGAGACCCCGTGACATAGCGGACCCCGGACTGGGCCATTACCAGCTCAAAGTCCTCCAGCTCGCTCTTGATCATTCTGTGGGTGATGGACTCCAGCATGTCATCTAGCTCTTGGTAGAACCCTTCCTCCTCTTCCTCCGGCTGCTGCTGCAGGGGCATCACTCTGCTCTTATACCAGGCCAGACAGTGCTGAACACAGCACAGCAGATGGTCCTGCAGAGGAAATAAGAATGGAACGTTCGCGAGTGCTCAGGGCTAAGCAGTGAAGCCAATACTGATCAACAAGTACTTCTTATCTCTAAGTAAGGTGTTCATTAGCACCGCAAAATGAGCCAATACGAATCACCACAACTGGCAGAAACCCGGACACACAGAGGCATGGTTTCTGGCCTCTCCCGAAGGAACCGGCTTCCTAAGCAGCTGACCCCCCAGGACGGCAGCACCCAACGCGCCACCTACGACCCAGCGCAGACACTGGGGAACCAGGCCGCATGGTTGGGCCCTCTCTGGCTGCTCTGAGTCCCAGAGGCTGTTCTAAAGGTGGGGGTTTGTGCTGAAGGAACCTCTGGGAGACACCACAGCATCTCCTGGTCGAGAAGGTGCAATATGAAGGCAGAACGTGACAACTCTGTGACTGTGAGTTCTAAATCACGGGGCGGAGGGGCAGGAGGAAGAATCTCAATTGTATTGTCTCTTCTCGTCCTTCTGAGGCTACAGAGCAAGAAAAGAAAACCAACCTGCCCTGGTTCCGCTGAAGGGTCAACAAAGTGCCAGTTCCAGCTCAGCCTAAATCACATGTGCCTTCCAGAAAAACGAGGCCTGTCCCTGGGTTCATCTCCTCCGTTACCCCCACCCCCATTCTGAAGCATGTTCATTTAGCACTGCGGTCAAAGAGCTACAACAGGAGATAAACTGCTCCCGGGCTGGGGGCGCGGGCCCCACAACGAGACACTCACAGAGACATCGCACTGGCAGACACATGGCAGTGACGGCTCAGAAAAGAAAAGCCAGGAGGACTGGAGAGTGAAAATTCCCCGGGAGCAGCAGAAAGAGAATTTCACAGGGAAAAGTATCTCCTCCTGAAGATCAACCCTATCAACAGGGTCGTCAGCTAACTAAAGAGGAAAAATGGTACTTTCAGGAGGAAGGAGGTCTCACCAGTGGCTCCTGCAGGCAGATCTGATCTCCTTGGGTCAGGACACAGGCTTCCAACTTCAGAGGAGGCAGCATGTCCGCCTGTGGCTCATAGAACTGTTTCAGCTGGGGACAGTGGGGGAGAAAGACACCGTGGCTCAGGACTGCCGGTCACTTCTGGGAATGGTCACACGTTTCACGTGTTAATACCTTCTAGGACGTACTTCCACATGCCCAAAGAATGCAGGGAAATGCCTACAGCTCTGGCTCGCCCGCACCCTCTGCCCTCACTTTAGGCACCGGCTGAGATCTTTCCTGTTGTGCTTCCACTACCCCTCTGAGATGTTGTGCACTCTCCTGCCAGTCCCCACACGTGCAGGGCCGTCAGCATCCACCACAGCCCGATCAGAACACAGGCCCCGAGTCAGGATGGCTGGTCCAAAACTCCGGTTCCCCACTTGTGAACGACCAGTAAGGCCGTGCCTCTCGGCTCCTCATCTGTGCCCCGAGGGCATCACTAACAGGAACGGGTGAGGCTGTTGAAGGACTGCACATGCCAACACGTGCCCAGTGCTCACACACTGCTCGGCAGATAACAGAGCTCAAGAAAACCACCCCCCGACGTCACTGCTCTCCTCTCTGCTTCTGGAGTCCACAGTTTTACTGGTCTGCGCACTAACCGCGGTTGGGCGGCTCGGCTCCGAGCCTTCAATAACACTGTTGTACTCTTGTCAGTGTGTGAGTGTAGACCGGCTGATCGTTCAGGCGGAAGACGCCATGCAGCAAACAGCTTTCATGCACCCCTGAAAACACGTGTAAGGACAAGGCTACGTATCGTGTGATCCCACTGACACGAAATGCCCACAACAGGCCAACCCACAGGGACAGAAAGTAGGTTCATGGTTGCTGAGGGCTGGGCAGGCAGAAAGAGGAGGAGAGTCAGGCGAGAACTCATTTCTACGGTGCGGGAATGTTCAGTAACAGGCCGTGGAGAGGTGGCATGGCCGCGAGGACAGACTGAAGACCGGTGAGCTGTGCACTTTAGATGGGCATGCTGTACAGGAACGCAGCTACCATAAACAGTCAAATAAATGCTGAAGGAGTCAGTGTTGAGGGGAAAGGCCTTATCTGCACCAGATGTTCTCCAGCTGAATTCTTCCCATTCTCATGGTTCTTTGAAATATTTCATAATTAACTTTTTACCTGAAAAGCACAGAAAATAACCTAACACGCTCACGTACGTGTCACCTAGACTCAACACACAGCACTATTTTGCTGTATTTGCTACAGATCTCCCTCCAATCCTGGAACAAATGGTTGATCAAAACCTCCCCCGACGGCGGACGAGGACCACTAAGGCGGGGGGGCGCGCGCACTGTCAGACCCAGGGGCACGGCCAGGGTACGAGTGGGAACGGAAGCAGCATGTCAAGATCACAGTGCAGACCCCGGGCACATGCACGGCGCACCCATCACTGTCTGGGAACGTATTGTGAGAGGTCTGGACACCGCCGGTTGCCTCTCCGTGCCGTCGCTGGTTTCCTGTCCCAACACCGGTCTCACCTGTGACAGCAGAGTCTGCATGACTGAGCTGGCCAGCTGTGAGTTTCTTCGCAGGACGTCGTAGAACCCCTGAGAGGGATCAAACAGAGAACAAGTAAACCAGTGTGCGTGCGGTGCTTTTATCATCAGGAAAAACATTTTAAAGTGGAAAAGGCTAGTGGGGGACTGCTCTGTGCCCCCCACTCTGCTACTCACCTCATACAGCATGAGCCGGACGTCCGCCTGCTGGCCTAGGCACCTTCTCAAGCTGTCCATGACCTCCAGGCAGAAAGCCTCGTTGGCGGTGGAGCTGCAGCGACTGTGCACGTCCACCTGGATCTGAGAGAAACCCGGTTCCACCTCACCAGGCTGCGCCCGTGAGGGAGGGGACGTGAGCCTCGGTGCTCGGTCAGAGAGACGTGAGACTCGGCCTTCCCCAAGTGCCAAAACCCAGGACGGCGGCCGATAGCCTGATCCCCACCAGGCTAGGATGCGGGCAATCCAGTCCGGTGTGGCATGAAAGAATTTGCAAGCACGTTAACAAAACGACGTCTTCCCCAGCCCTGAGGCTTCTCTTGGCGATGTCAGCTGCTCAGGGAGGCACACGGATGGCTTCCTGCCTCTCCAACCCAGAAATTCCTAACACACTGGATTGTACTTCAAAGGCCTAAAAGCCTTCCTAAACTGTCTTCCGTGGCTGGAAGAATCTAGCTCTTTTTGCTTCCACAAAATGCCGAAAGGGTTAGAGGTAAGTCGTTTTTACTTCTGAGATGAACACGACAGTCACACCCCTTGTTTTGTGTGCAGAATACATTCAGCCACCACGGAGAAACACCTCCTAACCCTTCCCCCGGCACTTTAGCAAGGCCGTGAGGGCTGACGGAGGCCCAACTCCAGCTCCAGCCTTTACAGATCACCTCGGGCAAGTTACTTCCTCTCTCAGCTTCAGTTTTCTGATCATTACAGAGGAGATGATGATAACACATCAAGGACACCCAGCGCTCCTAACATCCAATCCGTGCCACATGCTACAGGAAAAAGCTCTGTCCAGTTACCCCAGAGCAATAAAGGGCTCCTGGTGAAACTGGTACATTAATGTCCGTTGTGCACAGCCGTAGAGTATGGAATTTAAATGAGAAAGACAATTTGTTCCAAAGCCCACATTACCAGATTAATGTAAAGAGTTTCGTTTTCTCAGGTTACGGCATTTAATGGATGCTCATGTGCAAAGCACAGAAACTACTAAGCAGAGTGTCACAACAGACGTGCTCGGCCTCCGAGAACCACTGCGGAGACTGAGGAACGTGAAGTGCTCAGCAGCGTCCAGCACGACAAAGCACCAAAGCCACACACACACGCACACACACGCACATGCACACATGCAATTTAAGATCCACCAGTGACTGCGTTCACAAAGACACTGGTGAGATGAGCCCCAACGTTTGATCTAGCCCCACGTGTCCAACACGTTCTCTCCACAGGTGCTCCCAATAAAAACCAGAGTCCAGCTCCTCACATCCCACACTGTGTCTTTAACACCCAGTGTGTGCGTTACACGCGAGGCATGGCTCCACGTGCACTGGCCGTAGTTCGAGTGTCCAGTCCAAAAGCCACAGCGAGCTGGTGGCCACCACAGTGTGGAGCCAGCCAGCCGGCCGCAGACCTGCCGTCAGTGAGGGTTGACTGACGCCGTCCCCGTCACCGCTGTTTGCACAACTGGAGCAGGAGAAAAGAAAGCCGGGGGCAGGCCACCCACTCCTGCACCTGGGCGCACACGAGGAGCCGGGGGCCTTACCTGGCTGAGGCTGCCGGGCTGGCTGCACTGGGAGGACGACAAGCTGCCCAGAACTTTGAAGTTCTGCAGGAGCAGCAGGAAGCCGGCCACCGCGGACTTGCGGGCATCAAGCTGTCTGGCTCAGGACAGACAGAGAGGCAATTAGCAGTGTGAACCTCACAGCAGTGGCCTCCTGGGCCAAAAAGCCCAGTTAGTTCCCCGTGGGGATGGAGGTCGGCGCAATGGCGGTGAAGCAGAGAGCAATATGGATGGGGTTCCCAAGGATGGGGGTGGCGGAGGGCTTTCCCCACAGGGGCCGGCACCACGCCCTGAAATCTCACGGGGCACGACATACCTGGCAAACATCGCTTTCCGAAGGACAAGTATCAGGGAGTCTCTCATCGACATGCTCACTTTGAGAAGCGGCTGGAAGAGGAGGCAGCGGTGGGTGAAACAGAAACACACCCGACTGCCACTCCACTCCCACCTGCGTTCCCACCAGCTCCTCGGGAGACTCACCTGCACGGCCTTCAGCAGCCCTTGCACAGTTTGAAGGGGCAGGAAGGATAAATAGTTAAAGCTTTCTATGACTTTAGAAGAACAACTTTGAAGGACTAAGGGCGAATGCATGATGATGTCTGAAAGCAGTTCTGAAAAACAGAGTCTATGATGAGTTGCCTCCAGTAACTAATTGCAAAGAAAAAGAAAATTAAAATGGGGAAAGAAGTGGTAGAAAGTTGGATTCATTTCTCAAGTCAAACACACTGCAACATAAACTTCTGCTGATGTGTAATTACAAGTATCACGGTCCTATAAGGAATACACAAAAGCATAAAACACGGTCTCTCTCCCTTTGGGAATTTTAATTCAGTTGGAAGTCGAGTATATTTTACGAGAACGAGAGAGTTAAATAAGAAAACACCACCAATACCTAATGTTCCCAACAGCTCACTGCCTAGCACACTGCAGACAAGGAGACCACACAGGAGTTCAAAGAAAGGGATTCCCGTGGCTCTGCTTTAGCAAAGCAGAGGAGAGAAGTTCGGCCAGGTCCTGCAGGGCGGGCCACAGGTAGCTGCTCCGTGCACAGACACAGCAGGAGTGGAAGTGGACGGGGGCGACCTCGTGGACGCAGATGGGGGACCAGAATGAGTAACTGAAGGGGATGGCGGATCAAACTGCCAGGGAGCTGCAGTGCCATGGAAAGAGCTGACAGGTTATGACCGGAGGAGTCAGTGCCTCCAAGGGACAGAGCGGTGCCCTGGACACTTGTCTGGGGGCAACACGCAGACTGACCCGCCGCAGACAGAAGAGGCAGCAGTGGTCTGGGCACCGGGCTGTGGGTGGGGACTAGGCTGTGGGTGCGTGTGAAGGGCTGAGGGCTAAAAGGAGGAAGGAGACACGGGACGAGGGGAGCATGGGAGAAGGCAGACAACACCAACTGTGCTCGAGAAGACAAAGGGGGTTCTGGCCTCAGGACTTGGAGAGCCAGGATGCAGCTAACAGAGACAGTGACGGTAAAAGGGGGCTCTGTCCTGCATCTGAGACACAAGGGCAAACAGACATGAAGGGGAAGGCCAGCAGGAATGACAGCCCGAACCGCAGTCAGGCCCTGCACCGCACGCCTCAAACCCTGGCAGCGTGCTGCCCGCCACTGGCCGGAAATCGCCGCACCGAGCTGCTGGGGTGTTCGTTTTCCACGAACAACACGCTGCAGCACTTAAATGAACCCTTCCCGAGAATGGCGACCGCCCTCTCCAAGGTCAGTACCTAAGAAATGGCTGATGGGAGCGGACGCTCTGGTGACAACCCTGTTGAGGACCTGCTCCACGATTTCTTGCCTGATCATCTCATGGATCTGAAAAGAAGAGAAGTACCCACAGAATGCTCCTCAGTGACTTCCGGCTCACGGTGCGTCAGTGCAGGCCCAGCAGCAGGAAGAGCAGTTCGGATACACATGGAGCTTGACGACAGACATGAGGGGAAGCCCCTGGAAAGACGGGGGCACTCAACTCCGCCCTCAGCCCATGCTGAGCGCAGGCATGAGCAGGACAAACCACTGCGCTGGTGAACCTACAGGGGTGACCCCAGGGAGGAACTGCTAGTACAAATAAAAGACGGGAAAGAAAGTACCCACTGAATCGGGACCGCAGCGCTCCACTTACTGTCCTGCGCTCTCTGCCCAGGCCTCAGATGCCCGTGCCCTCCACACTCCCAGACAATTATCAGGCCCTCTGTATAGCCTGACTGAGTAAAATCAGGAAGTGGTGGCCAAAGCAGTGTCTCACCTTAAAAGTTTCCAGCAGGATATTAGCTCCCAGATGGCATGCACGCTGGTTCGGTGTTCTAGAAAGGCCTGAGTTTGTTTCGAGAGCTCTTCCATCCACAATCTTCTTGGGCCCGTAGGAATCCATTAAAATGAAGCCAAGTTCAACCAGGCCCTGAGTCACATGATCCCAACTATGAACGCTGTAAGAAAACAGCTCAGTCAGAAGGAAAAGCTCAGCAAAATACCTTGTCCTTGCCTTCATCGCCATGGCACCCATTTCCCAGACTCGGCCTGCACAGCCAACACCGTTCACACGGGCCTGTTCTGTTCACGCATCCTCACGGCATCCAGGGCCCTTCTCTCCCTTCTTCTCCGAGACCCGCCAGCTCCCCAGCTGATGCCGGGAAGTGAGCAACAGTGAGGTTGGCCCTGAGCTGGTGAGTCTGAGAAGAGGATCCTGGGCCCGAGGCCGAGCAGCACTCGGCGAGCAGGGAGGACCCCCAGCTAGGAGACGAGCCCTTTGCACACCCACGCCGTCCTCACGTCGGAGACAGACTGTTAGGTGGAGACGGCACTCTCTAACCAACAGGAACCACCCAAAACAATCAGGAGACCGCCAATAACCACCGAAACCAAACCAAAAAACCCTGTCTCAAAAGGGAAGCACCGAATTCAACGAAGAGAATGTGTGAGGGAACAGGTTAAAGGACGGCACAGGAAAGCGTACACAGCACAGCCCATTAAAGGCTGTGACGGCAGCTAACGCACATCCTGAAATTAAAGTAATGACCGGTAAGCTGACCACTCTTCTCAATTTGGTTTAAAATGAATTTGAGGTGCGATTTCCGATTCGTGCCCTTGCTACCCGGGTGGCCGAGACGGAAAAGCCTGCTTGACCTTGACAGGTGACGTCAGCAGCTGTGGTCAGCAGTTTCTCTGATGGGCCGTGGGTGTGGCACCAGACTTTTTCTTTTTAATTCATTTAGTTGTTTGTTTTTTACATTACCTTTTAGTTTCCTTACAACCCCCTCCCCTCCCCTCAACACACTGCGCTTTCTAACACTGAATCCCTCCAGAACCTGCTGGAATATGGCTCCTGAACTCACCTATTCTTTACCACGTCCAAGATCATGGCTGAAACACAAGGTCGATGAGGGACTAGATTCTGAAGAAATTTTGAGCCTTGGAGAAGCTGAAGATCCTTAAAGCTTTTAAACACCAAAGCCTTTAAAAGGTCAAACACCTAATATAATGGAAAAAAAAAAAAACCATGGAAAAATGAAGCAAAAAGTGGTGTCCCACGCCACAGAGCTTCCCCCTGCGCCTGTCCTACTTGCTGCCGTACACGCAGCCCCGTGACAACTGTCTCACTAGGGGAGCATGATGCAAACACCGACTTTTCTGCGGGGACTGAAGAGCTGAGGACAGGCCTTCCTTAACAAAGGAAAAGGGCTGCAATCCACACTGGTATTGCCCGCCAGCAGGGAACGCACGAGAGAAAAGGGCAAAGGGTTTTACCTCGTCGTCCCTGCCACTGACCTAGTGACGTGGATTTCAACTCGGACAGGGACAATTTCTTGGAAAACTGTGACATAGCAGAACTGCAGCTGAAGACCCAGCGACACCCCCCACTCTCGCTACTGGTGCTGTGTGATGTTTCCCTTCCTGTTCCCACGTCACCCTCGGGCTTACCGAACAACAGGAAATGGGGGGACAAACCAGGGACCTAGCAAGGGAAGCAGTCTCCAGGCAGCCCCGGCCAGCAGTGTGGGCCTCCGGGCCTCACGGAGGAATCTGCTGAGGGCGGGGGCAGGGCGGGGCGGGGCCGGATTGTTTAGGGAAGGGGAATACAAAACAACACAAACCAACAGGCTCTGGCACACCCGGTCAAGCACAGAAGGAAGCCAGCAGCCGTGGATCAGTACCTGTTCCTGAAACCTCCGTATCCGCGTCGTAGAGAGCAGCAGGGCAAGGCTGAAGGGACACACGTTCGTGCCGTCTCCCAGCTGTGTGGCCTGGAACAGATCAACAACAACGGAGCCATCCCTTACATCTCAGAAGTGTAACACAGCCTATTTTTTAAAAAAAAGGCCCTTCAGTGGATCAGAAACCTATCATGTCAGAGCTAAAACTGTAAAACTTCTGGAAGAAAATGTAGCAGGAAGT
Source organism: Macrotus californicus (assembly GCA_007922815.1). Taxonomy (NCBI): domain Eukaryota; kingdom Metazoa; phylum Chordata; class Mammalia; order Chiroptera; family Phyllostomidae; genus Macrotus; species Macrotus californicus. The sequence continues at coordinate 71,315 of VMDR010000091.1, read as the reverse complement.
CTTCAAGACCTTGGAGCAGGCAAAGGTTTTCTTACACACAATACCAAAGGCAAACCTTAGAGAAGAAAAAATGGATAAATTAGACATGATCAAAACTCAAAACTTTTTGTGCTTCAAAAGACACCTCTGAGAAAATGGAAAGACAGGCTACAGACTGGATAAATATTTGATAAGTCAGTCAGATTTATTTGTCTGGCTGCCTTCCTGCTCCAGCAGGAAGGGCGGAACAGCCCAATGGACCATGGCCCCTTCCAGGGAGCGGCCGACCCCACCCGAGGAGGCACCCAGCCTCACGCGTGGCATATTCTTGCCAAAAATGTCTGACTTGCCTCGAAACGCAAGAAAACCAATCGGACCGATTCAACTACACGAGACCCCAGAAAACTGGGCTGGACGCCTCACAAAACCGGAAAGGAACTGATGCTGATCCTTGGGAGATGTGGAAGGGCTCGGGCACCGAAGTGCCGTGCCTTCTCCTTTCAAACGCTTCACGGACATACAATGTGAGAGGGAGCAGGCGAGAGGAGATGAGGAGAACGTGGGGAACCCAGGTGCAGGGCACACAGATGTCCAGCCTGCTAAGGTATTTCAACTCTTCTGTGGGCCAAAAATTTCAAAACACAATGTCGGGAGAAGATACGTCCTCAAAAGAGTTCAAACCACTCCTCTGACTTTTATCTTAGAGCTTCACCAATATTTAATGAATGACTTAGCTTCACGAAACCTCAGAATATACTAGAAACAGGCAATATCCCCAATTCATAAACGGGGAGACAGGTCAAGGCTGAAGTTCACATGCTGCAACAATGGAGTTAAGATTAAATTTTCAGTTTCCTGCGGAACAGTTCTCTTTTTAAAAACTAGAACATTCATGGCATGGCTTTAAAAGGGAACTTGCTTAAGAATGTGGGGACTTCATACGTTCCCCACTTTCGAAGTCAAATAAGAACCCCTGGAGACCCGGGGCCTTTCTACAGCTGCCTGTCACTGACTGGCAAAGGGAGGCTTGAGCCCAAACGTCCCTGTTCCCTGGGAACCCTGCGTCACCCCGAAAGCTTGGTGCTACCTTTATGTGTTTCAGGAGCTCTCTGCCCAGTTCACAGTCCAACTGGATGGCAAACACGACGTGCAGGATAACGGTGCCTTCCACGTGACGGAGTTCGCCCGACGGCACGGCAACAAGATCCAGGAGCCTAGACGATTCAATGGAAATGTGAGTGAGACAGCAGCGCGGACGCGCGCGTGGACGGGCGGACCTGCTCAGGCCGAAACGTGTGAGCGAGACAGCAGTGCGGACGCGCGCGTGGACGGGCGGACCTGCTCAGGCCGAAACGTGTGAGCGAGACAGCAGTGCAGACACCAGGTGGACAGGCAGACCTGCTCAGGCCGAAACGTGTGAGCGAGACAGCAGTGCGGACACCAGGTGGACGGGAGGACCTGCTCAGGCCGAAACGTGTGAGCGAGACAGCAGCGCAGACACCAGGTGGACGGGCAGACCTGCTCAGGCCGAGCACAGACACCGCTGCCGCCTTCTCTGCTCCCTTTTACAACGAAACTTCCGGAAAGAAGTGTCTGTGGTCATGGTTTCCACGCCTTCCTCTTCCCAGTTACACCCAACTCAGTACGGCTTCTGTCCCCTCCCAGCCACACACTCGATGCCGCTCTTACCGCAAGGGAGACAAACAACCTCCCTGCTGCCGAATTAAGACTCAAGTCCCACAGTGACGCCTCAGCAAATGTCGCCAGCCGGCCACTCCTTCCCTGACGTACTTTCTTCTCTTAGCTCCTGGGGCACTGTCCCTGGTCTCTTCTCAATTTGTTCCTTTTTGCTGGTTCATCCTTGCAAATGGCGGGGTGCCTCTGAGCTCAGTCTTGGGTCTCTTCATCTTCTCTGCACACCTTCCCAGATGACCCCACCTGGCCCCTTCCGATCTGTGTCCCCCGTCCCGACCTCTCCCTGTAACTCAGGCCGCCTGCTCAACACCTCCACATGGAATGCCAACACACACCTCAAACTGAACATGATCAAAACTGAGCTTATTTCCCCCAACCCTGCTTCTCTGGCCGTCTTCCCCAAGTGCACAAGGATCACCTTCTAGTCAACTGCTCAGCCAAGTACCAGAAGTCACTCTGGAGCAGTGGCGGCAGGCTGCACCAGGATTGGCAGTGTGAATTCTGCAGCCACACCGCCGGGACTCAAAACCCAGCCCCACCGCGCTAAGGCTGCATGACCTTGGGAAATTCCTTAGCTTCTCGTTGCCTTGGTTTCTGCACCCCCAAAACAGAGACAAAATAGGGTCGTTGTGAGGTTTCAGGAGCTTGAGCAGCACTGGACAGATAAAGCTGCCTCCTGCGTCTGAACTAACTGTCCCACTAACTTAAAATGTTCTTTCTCCCGATCCACACACCGTGCCTCCTACCGCCCGGGCTCCACTCAAACAGCACCTTCTCAGAGAGGACTCCCCGGACGCCCAGCCCGAAGGAGCTACGCCGCCACCTGGTCACACCACCTGCTGGACTTATCTGCAGAGCACTCCCCACTCTAATGTTTCTTGTTACTCATTTCTGTTCTCTTCTCACTAAAATTTGAGCTCCACACGAGAGCAGGGGCCTTGTCCGGCTGACTGGTTCCCCACTGCAGGCCCAGGGCCACACTGTTCCTGACACAGAGCAGACACTCAGTAATAAACAGTTTCAAACCTAACAACTTCCAGGACAACTACTGCTGTTTTCCCGGGGAGGGGCAGGTGAAAGAGCCGGGGAGGAAATTTCTGTAAATCTGTAAATTTCTGTAAAACTCACTCATCACCACTCTGCTCTTCTCTGTGCTGCTTATCCAGCCTGTTGAAGAAGGCTATGACTCCTTCCAAAACCCTCTTTCTGCTTCCCTGGAAAGACACAGAACAGGTGAGGTCTCCCCAGAGAGGGCAAGATCAGCAAGTTGAACTTTTCAGCTTAAAAGCTTCCCAAGTATGAATCTGAGTAAACAAATTACAACCTGGAGTCACAGTAAGAATTTGCAGGAAGGACACTTTCACATTACAATTTGGTTTAAGCCCTGGCTGGTGTGGCTCAGTGGACTGCGTGCCGGCCTGGGAACCAGAGGGTCACAGGTTCGATTCCCAGTCAGGGCACCTGTCTGGGTTGCGGGCCAGGTTCCCAGGAGGGGGCGTGCGAGAGGCAACCACACATTGATGTTTCTCTCCCTCTCTTTCTCCTTCCCTTTCCCTCTCTCTAAAAATAAATAAAATCTTTAAAAAACAATTGGTTTAAAATACAGCTTTATGCCAGACTTTAAGGGGCCTATAGCCCATCCTTTGTGAAATCTTTATTCTTTTTACTGCACACACAAAACACGTGGTAGCTAGGGCAAGATACAATGCAGCCTTGTCTGAGGAGCACGAACTCTTTACTAGATCGGATCATCAAACACGCAAAGAAGCAACCACACCCTGGTATGTAAATCAAGAGTACAGCCCTGGCTGGTGTAGCTCACTGGATTGAGCACAGGCTGTGAATCAAAGGGTCGCCAGTTTGATTCCCAGTCAGGGCACAGGCCTGAGTTGCAGGCCAGGTCCCCAGTAGGGGGTGTGCGAGAGGCAACCACACATTGATGTTTCTTTCCCTCTCTTTCTCCCTCCCTTCCCTTCTCTCTAAAAATAAATAAATAAAATTAAAAAAAAAAAAAAAGAGTACAAATAAGCTGAATGGCTCTGATGGGCCGGTCATTCCACCGGAGCTAAAAAACAAACAAACAAACAAACAAACAAAGATATTTTATTCACACCTTTGAAGAGAGACTCAAAAGCTGGTAGACCAAAGGCGGTATTTCCTGAAGATTCAACTCGGAGAGCACTTCCAGCACTTTCTGTGTCACAACTTCCGCCTCCTCTGCAGTCAGAGGCACATCCCTGCAGGGCAAAGGCGTGGAAGGGCAGAGCCAAGTTATGCCAGTGCCTAATCTGGGAGATACTAGCATATGCTAACTGCCCCTTCTAAATCTGCCTGAGCAGAGAACCTTAAAGAAAACCAATAGCCCTGGCTGGTCAGTGGATTGAGTGCCGGCCTGTGAACCAAAGGGTGGCAGGTTCGATTCCCAGTCAGGGTACATGTCGGGGTTGTGGGCCAGGTTCCCAGTAGGGTACTTGCGAGAGGCAACTACACACTGATGTTTCTCTCCCTCTCTTTCTCCCTCCCTTCCCCTCTCTCTGAAAATAACAAAATCTTCGGGGAACAAAACAATAACCCTACCCAAGCCAAGATGTCTTGGGAAAAAAATCACAAAACTGTACTTTAAGTGAGCAGTTAAAGTGAAAAAGAGGGGGTGGGCGGAAATGCTGTAACGGAAAACAGAGGAACTGGCACCCTTCCTGGGCAGAGAGTGGGACGCGCCGGCGACATTTCGGCGTCTGGCAGGGCAGTTCACGGAGCGGAACAGGAGGAGAAGGGGACCACGACATGCTTACCTGAACACGGCAGTGAGCTGAATCACATGCTGCTGATCCCACCTGGTTAAAGATAATGACCAAGAATATGTAAGTTTATCTCACTTTAACTAATTTACATACTGCTTTATAAAATTAGCTACGATGGGAAAAAAAAATAGGGCCATCTCAACTTTGATTCTGTGCCACTGGGAAATAAGATTGCAGAAATAACATTTAAAACAATGAAATAAATGGTTTCAACCCATCAGACAGGCAAAAATCCAAGACTGGTGACGGTCCGTGCTGGTGGGATTTTGGGAACTGTGTCAGGGAGTGTACGCTGGAATCGCCCTTCCGGGAAGACAAGCTGGCCACACCCACCAGCTTTACAGATGCACACAACGGGCCTGGTTACTGACACCGAAGGCACTACTACATAAGGAGCCGCCACCGTGGTCTTCCCTGGTGCAGAAGACCCCGGGCATTCCCTGCTGGCTCTTTGTAGTACACACACGTGTACTCACAGGACTCCATAACGTAGTACTCTCTTTTTATTTCACTGACCGTGCAGAAAGGTTTTTCATCTTTGAGGGGTATCTTTACACATTTCATTTTTAATGGGTGCACATTTCGTCTCTATTATTATATGCTGAAGTGGGTTGCACATTCCTGTGCTGAGCATGTTCACGTGTGAGAATTTTCTTTTATGTGGGACTCTTTTCTTAGGGCAATTCCCACGTTTCTGGTTTTAAAATATACACACAGCACTTATATATTCCACTCCCTCAAAAAAATACAAAAGCTGCAGCCGCAGGGTGATTTCCCAGCGTTGAGGACCTCAGGGCTCAAATAGGATAGAGACTAAACTGCTTTGTCAAGACGGACCGTCAGATAAATTGAAATTACACACAGAATCTCAGAACAAAGAACACGGTAGACGATCTCTCAAAAATCCACGGCAGCCCCAGTGGTTTTATACAAGGGGCACATCATGAACGGACCAGCCACTTCAGTGACGTGCAGTCCTAAAACAAGTGGGAATTCTTTCCTTAGACACTTGCAGTCCTGAGAAAGTTCTACACGTTACCCAGCAAGACTCACCTGCCAGAACAGAGGGTGTTAATCAGCTGGGTCTTACATTCTTCCCCGCTCAGTTCATCTAGAAATGCAAAAGACTCTGAGAAATAAATCCAATTATGTGAGTAGAGAAAACAGCACTAAAACAGGAAGACAGTTACCTGTTCCAAAAGCCAGAGTTTCCTTTTTGGTAACAAGGGCGGTGAGAATGATGGGCAGTAACTCCAAAGATTTCCCATTCACCAGGCTGCCCTTCCTGATAGCGCCAACAAACTGTCTGGCTAATTCCACTAGTGACGGTCCTGGAAAAGTGTGGGCCTACAAATTCGTGGGGATAAAGAAAATACTAAGCAGAAATCTAAACGTTTGCTCTTTGCAAGAAAAGAGTTTTTTGCTGAATTACTAGAACTCGCGATGGGAGCAGAAGTGGTCCTCTAAAGGATTCGGGGTGTCTTTCTGCTCTGGTACACACTTGTAATTATAAAGGATTTCAAAGGCCAGAACCCTCCCCCAGTTCCCTGATGTTTTCAAATACAGCAGCTCTTCAGAAAAGATACATGTCCCTGACACCAGAAGCAACGGAAACATCTAGGTGGTTAATGGCCTTCTAATTCTAATAATTCTAATCATATATAGGATCTGTGCTGGGTTCAGCCCCTTTGGTTTCCCTTCCTCAGCAAATGACAACCCCCCCCCCCGCCCCCCGCCCTGCCCCTGCCAAATCTACCCCAAAAGCAATTTCATTTCCCATCTCACCTCCAGCATTAGCAAGCCTATGATCTCAGATGCTACTTCTTTCTGCAAATCCCCGGATTCCACCAACTGGATACAACAAATGTATATTTTGAGTCTCCTGTGGGCTCCCGCTTCCTCAGAGCAGGGCGAACCTTATTGTTTTAAAGAGGGATACAGAAATGAAAAGGAAAAAAGTCTTACAAGGCTGACGGGTAAACAAACAAGGAAAACATCTGGTCGTGTAGTTTAACGCAGAAACACAATGACGGAAATGCTGATGACTGTGGTGGTTAGAACAGGACCGTTGAGGAGTTTTTGGAAAAGCGATCCCGGCAGCACGCACCAAAAGCAAACAAATCTCTCGATGAACCCAGGGCGACAGCAGCAGCCCTCACTCTGATTACCTTTGAAGAGGGCTCTGAGGAGGGCTCCAACAGCTGTGCCCTTCACCGCCTCGGTCCGGAGGAGCTTCACCAGCTGCAATCACAGAAGCACAACACTGCAGGTCTGTGCCAACAGTCTCCACCCCATGGCCTGAACCCCCAGTAGGAACGGTGCTCGTCCGTCAGGCTCACGCCCGTCACAGACTCCAGGGATGAGAAACGATTTATTTAGACAGAGCAGGGTAGATCTTAACACGATGCTGGGCTGTTGAGACTGAAATGTATTCGTACGACAAACATTCACAGAGTACTTAATCAGCACTGGGTACTGAGCAATGTTCTCGGGGCTATTCACTCAATAAATATTTAGAGCACGTCCTTTTTCCTTGGCTCCGGGCGTATAGGGATGAACGAGATGAACATGATTGTTTGACTCAAAGAGTTTACAGTGGAGCAGGAAGGGAAACGGTGGCAGGAAAAAATTCAGGGAAAAAAAAAAAAAATCTGTGAAGGAAATAGATCAAAGGCTCAGATAGACAGTAACTGAGGAAATGGAGAGAGAATTCCAGCTAGCCGGGGTTAACCTTAAGGAGGGATGCTTCTCCATGCAGGGATCTGAATGAGCGGGGATCAATGATTGTTATCCCATTTTATAATCACTTACTTCCAGTGAAGACCGGGCTGGTATTCTCTTACTGATAATTTCAAAATATTTGACTGCCTATACACTTATCTTCTTGGGGGAAAAATGGAAAAAGGGAAGGAAGGAAAGAAGGGGCACCAACGGGCAAATCTAATGTCTCCGTGACTACAGTCTGGACATTATCTTCCAACAGGATTGTTCTAACAATCATAAAAAGCACACTAATTTCCTCATATGCACACAGCTGCAGAAATATTGTTTAAAGGTTATATAGCTGTGTAACTGTACACAAATGTCCTGAAGCGGCCTGCTTCTCGTCCTCATTTCATCTGTGAACTGTGAGCACCTAAATCCTGGTCTCCTGAGGAGAGTGGGAAGCAGAGGAAGTGGCCGAATGACTGTTCTATGACCTCTGCATGTGTCATCGTGCCTGACATTTGCTTCCAGCACAACAAGGCTTTCCCGGACTCACATCATCTTCCTTCAGGGTTTGAAGAAATTCCCGCAGTTTGTCTGTTGCTTTTTCGGCCGCGAGAGACAGAATTTTCTGGTCCATTGTTGTACATACCAAGGCACTGAAAGGCAAACAGCCAAAAGCGGATGAAACTTCCGGAAATAAACAAGATGTTTTCCCCCTTTCATGCCTGGTAACTGAGTATTTCACAGACATCATGGACTACATACACAGTGGGTACTCGACAGGCTAAGGACTACTAGATAGTATGAATAGATCATTCTTATCCAAACAAAATCATCTCAAGGACTCCCTGGAACATCCTTATTAGAAACTTTTATTTTAATCAAGTGGATTCATACTTTTTTTTAGCAGGTATCCAGAACACTGCCTAGAACAAAGCTATCACTTAACAGTATGTCAAATACATAATAAATTATAATATATAGACAATATGCATGATAAGTGTAAATATTTGATAAATGAACAAATAGCCCTGTAAATGCAGAGGCTAACACAATGGTATAAAAAGGTTAAAGAAACTAATGTGTTCAAATCTTCTCCGCAGAGGAAAGCTGGTACCAGAGGCTAAATTTACATAGTCAAGTTAAACACTGGCGTTCAATGATCCACTATTAGGAAGGAGAGCATCATCAACAAAGACATTCCCAGAATATGAAAAACTTATCTGGGGGAAAAAAGGCTGCCGGAGGGAGAGAGTTCAAGGAGGGGAGTACGAAGGAGGAAGGCTAGAAAAATAGATCGGGAATAAAATGGGGAAGATTTTAAATACCAGGTTAAGGAGTCTGGATTTTATTCCGCAAATAATAGTTAACAACAACTTTCGGAGCCAAAGAGAACCTGCCAAGCTCGAGACAGCATTTGAAGGAACCGAATCGCACCCACGTGAAAGGAGCAGAGACTAGGAGGTCATGGGGCTATTTTGGTGGTAGGGACAGCGGCCTGAATTAGGGTTAAGGGACATTTCTCGGGGTAGGCGCTGAACCTCTATGGTGGGGGCGGGGAAGAACTGAACGCGAGGGCCGAAGTGTCACACGCCCTGAGGGGAGGGAGCCGCGAAAACCCGGGGAGGCGGCGCACCGCGACCTTCCAGGCCACAGAAAGCACCGGACACCACCGCGCAGCCGGCCCCTCCGCCTTCACAGACCCGCATCCGCGTCCCCGGGGCTGAACCGCTCCGCCCCGGCCGCGCGCGAAGCCTGTCTGCTCCGTTACCTGGACCACACTGCCGCCACCGCCTTCCAAAACTCCCGCGCAATCCACGCCCCCGCACTTCCGTCACTAGGAGCAGCGAGCCCCGCCCCTGTGGCTCTCTTCCGCCGCCGGGCGCTCGCGGTGGGCTGTACCATTAAGGCAGAGGGGGTGGGGGAGCCGTCGGGAGACCTCGGACGTTCCCACTCACAGTCGGGGGGGGGGGAGACGCGGCCTGAGAACTCGAACGCAGGACGGCAGAGCGAGCATGCGCAGTGTGGCCGCGCCCCCGCAGAACGTCCCACTGGAGGGGCCTGGAGGGCAGAGGCCGGTGTCCTGCTCCTCGTGCCACCCGAGGTGCCAAGGCTCCCTTCGCTATATTTTGTGGCTCCCTGTGAGAAACCCCAGCATTCGATGCATAGCTTGGCAAAGCAGGACATGCTGAGTAAGTATGTGTTAAGTGAACGACGGTGGGGCAGAGAATTTCTCCTCTATTCCTTTCTTCATGAGGATCATTTCAGGTTTTTCTCTCTTCTCCGTCACTCTCTGCAGATGACCTCAGTTTTCCCACCAAATTGGTAACATCGCTGTCATCAGCGCCGATTCTTTCCTTCCCCTCCCTGGAGGGATGGGACGAGGTTCAGGTGTCCAGGCCCAGGGGCACTAGGTCCCCTCCTTCCATCTTCTCAGCGAGGACTTTACAGGCACTTAACTTGCAAATACTTTGAACAAGCATGCTGATCGATTTGCTTGTTCCGCGCCTCATCCCTAGAATCTCTGGCAGCCGCCAACCTCCACCTGTCCCAGGGCAGACCCTCCTCCCTTGCAGAACCAGCATGCCTCCAGGAAGAACTGGAGCTTTGTAGAGAGAAGCCCGTGCCAGTCAGGACGCTTTCCTTACCGCTGTGTAATTTTAAGGAAGGTGCAAAATGTCTGTGGACCTGGGTTTTCCTATATCTCAAAGGAGGGGTTGAGGCCTGGACATTCCTAGGGTCACCCCACAAAGGCAGGGACCAGATTCCTGCCCTCTAGGGCTGCTCCCAGGAAAGTGAGGTGATGTCACCTTCCCCAGGAGCCAGGGACAGCTGAGACTTCCCTGGGCAGTCCCACCTGTGTGGCTCTCACTTCCAGATCAGGGGGCATCATTGTGTGCTGAAAAAGCGGAGGGCTTTAGAGTGACCGGCTCTCTACTCCTTACCAGCGTGTGGCTTTGAGGCTCAGTCCTCTGTCCTGTAAAAGGGGGGATTACCCTCTCTGCCCCACATCTGGGAAGACTGAATGCGATGAGGCTGATGAGGCCCTCGCCGCAGTACAGAATGCAGGCACGGCAAATTCGGGCACCCTCCTTCCCCGCCTCCAGCCTGGCAGAGAGCGCCTGGGAGCCCATGGTTGTCTGCCAATGTGGCCAGCACAGGTGTCCGGGCCAATGAGGGCAGCATCTCTCCTCACACAGTGGCACTATTGTTCCAGCCACAGGAGCCAGACATGAACGTGACTCTTGGGGGTGAGGGGGCAGGGCAGAGGCAGGAGAAGGGCTGTGAGCAGAAGACAATGCCAAAGAAAGCGCTGCTCCCTACAGAGGGCCTCGTGGCCGGCGAGCACCCTGAAAAGCTCCGTGCAGCCCACTCTGGTCAGGGCAGTGGCATTAATTCAAAAGTGTTCTTGGTGCACAGGAACGTTCTTCTTTGTGAGGGAGTCCTTCGCCCAGCTTCGACAGAGACCCTTCTGGAGCCTCCGTGTTTCCTTCCTGTGGGGCAGCCTGACTCTTGGACTGCCTACCCACCCCATTGCCTGCCTGCACAGTACCTGTGCAGGGGGGAAAATGCCATACTCCACCTCTATTAGTTTGCTGAAGCTGTTGTAACGAAGCACTACAGACGGAGGGGCTCAGATGACACACTCATTTCTCACAGTTCTGGAGACTAGCAGTCCCAGATCAAGGTGCTGGCAGGGCTGCTTTCTCCTGAGGCCTCTCTCCTTGGCTTGCAGGCAGCGTCTCCTTCCTGTGTCCTCACACCATCTTCCCTCTGTGAGTCTCTGAGCAACTCCTCTTCTTATAAGGACCCCAATCATATTGGATTTAGGCCACCCCAATGACCTAAATGAAGGTGATGGACCTTAATTACCTTTAAAGACCCTATCTCCGAATACGGTCACATTTTGACATACTAGGGGATAGGACTATGATATATGAATTCGGGGAGGGTGGCACCATTGGGCTGGTGACACCATTTTACAGGTGTGGCAACTGAGGCCTGAGAGGGTCCACAGTTGTAGGAGGCAGGGCCGGGCCTGGGATCAGGTCAGGAGACCCTGCCTCCCTGCCCTTTCTCTGCTGTTCCCACCGCCAACCAGGCCACCATGGGCCTGCGCAGAAGAGGAATAGGATGCTGGGCGGGGGCCATTCTCAGTCCACTTCCCTGCTAATTCTCAGAGCTGATGGGAAGGGAGAGGTCAGGCCCAGGCAGGAGGGGCGAGGGCCGCACCCGGGAGCTCTGTGTGCACAGGGGCCGCACGAAGGCCTGATAGACAGACCGCAGGTGCTGACCCAGCCTGCCTGGGAGGGGCCTCGGGCTCCGTCCCTCTAACAAGCTCCCAGACGATTCTGGGGTCCGTGGTTTAAGGGCCGCACTTCTGGGAACAGCAAGGTTGAGGACAGCCCTGCCCGTTAAGAATATACCGGGAGCCATTAAAATTAAACTGAAATTGGAAAAAAGCTTTACATTTTCTAATATCCCTGTCCCTCCAAGAGGGGAGAGAAACAAGTGAGATGACCGCTAATAGATTTTTAGCCCAATATATCCAGAATGTTACCATTTCAGAACATTAAGCCATATAAAGATCATTAATGAAAAACTTTATACTCTTTTCTTTGGACTAAGTATTCTGAGTCTCCAGAATCTAGTTGGTAGCCTATAGCTCCTTGTACAGCATGTCGCACTTTGGACTCATCAGAAATACTTGGTCACAAAATGTCCAGTGGAGAAAGTAGAATCACACACCTACGTTGTTCCAAACATACTTTTCCGGCGCCTCCTGCATGTCTTACCCTGGGGGTGATCCCCCACGGCCCCCTCAGGGAGGAGGGAGAGGGCAGGGAGGAGGGCATGGGGCTGGCCCACATCCCACCCCCGACAAAGCCCGGCTTCCACTTGGCTAGGCAGGAACTCAGAGCAGACCACACAAAGGAGGGCTTTGAGGCGGCTCCAGCCAGGCCCAGGCCCATCCCCTCTCCCCCTTGGTGCTTTGCTTGCCCCATTCTGGGCCTCCTGTGCGCCTGATTTAACAGGAAGCTGTGGGCCCTGAGAAGTTCCTTGTGACACACTAATCCCAGCCTGCTGACCGGACCACGCCCCTCGTGGAGGCAAACTCCAGGGCTTCCCAGAACACAGGCACCAGGCGGCCCCAAGGAAGAACTGCCCACCTGGCAGGTAAGTCAGTTCCGGGGTGGGGGGTGCCTGGCTGGGCTGGGAAACCCGGGATTGGGGTGAGGAGTGTGGGGTAGAAGGTGGCTACATCCCAGACACCCGTATAACTCAAACCAACTGGCTACTTTCCAGGATGAACCAGGCCAATCTGATGGCAGAGTTAGCAAATAAATGTGAACTAAACGTGAATGTGAATGTAAATACGAAATTTCAGACGAACAACAAATACTTTTGAATTTGGATTGATACCTGGATTTTGAAGAATAAGTATGCCTCATGCACTATTCGGGACCTACTTCTATTTAAAATAAAAATATCTGTTGTTCATCCAAACTTCCCCTGTCATTGTGCATTCTGTGTATTATCCGGCAACCCCAGAGAGCAGGGGTCAGGATCAGCCTGCACGCGGAGTGAGGGCTGGGTGTGTTTCCACTGTATACAACTCATAAATCGGGGCTTTAAAAAATCAGCGTTAATACACTGTACCTATTTTAAGAAGCGTTACCGCACTGATTCCTAGGACCTAGGGTCTTGTCCGGCTGACCTGCCGCCCGCTGGGGCTGTCTTGCTGCTCTTCCTGCTGTGTACTGAGCTCCTGAGGTACTTCCCTCGGCCTCTCCACGCCTGTTCTAGAAAACCCAAGTGGGAGCACGGCTGTACTTCGATCTGTCTGTCTCTGAGCCGCATGTCTGCGGGGTCTGTCTGCCAGGGAAGTGGCTTAACTTCGGTTCCTGTGGGCGGGTTACAGCTCTCAAAATGTCCCTGCCCTGGCTGAGGCTGTGGAGTGAGAGAGGCAGGAAAGGGGAGACCCTCAGATATTCCCCGGGGTCCCCCCAGCCCCACTGTCAAACTGGGGTAGTGATCAGTATCATGTCAGGAACGGGAAGGGGAGCTATGTGTTAGAGCAAAACACGGAGCCAGGTGCTTCACAGAAATCCTGTGGTCGGTCTTCATGACAGCTCTGTTCGGTAGGTGTGGTTATTACCCCCAAATTGCAGACGAGGAAACCGAGGCTCCGAAAGGTTAAATAGCTTCCCTAAGGTCACCACGGGTGGTGAAAGACAAAGCCTGATTCAGACCTAGGTGTCTCTGGCCCGGAAGGGTTTTCTGTGCCGCCAGCTCCCTCGCCCAGGGAGTTTGCCAGGGGATGTCTGGGCTCCAGGGGTCCAAGCAGTCTTGGGGTCAGACAGACAATGGGTCAAGACCCACCTCTGCCACTTCACCACGGTGTCTAGGGGACAGAACTGACCAATGGTCACAGGCAGGAGCAGGGAGGTCCCTGAGGGCCCTGGGGATGTTCAGGTGGGAGATGGGAAAATCTGGAACCAGAAAGCTGTCTCCAAAATGACGCCGTGGGTGAGCAGGGTGTCTGTCGCATGGGCAAGGGTGGAGATTCGCTCTGGGGGCCGCAGGGCTTCTGTGCCCATTATTTAATTCATCTCCATAACCCGCCCATCTCCCTTGTAGAGTGGAAGAGACAGACTTTAAACCCGCGTCTGACTTTTGCCACAACAGGCTGCCTCTGGGTGCCGAGGGGAAGCCACAGCTTGGACTCCTGATCCTTGGCTATTTCTGGCGGTGTGACCTCGAACAACCATTCTTCTCCTGGGCCCGTTCCCTCCTGTGTGAGGAAGGAATTAAAATACCAGCCCAGGCTCTGACATAGTGGACCTGTAAATACGTGTGAATCGCAAAGCACAGAGCACACACGCAGCATTATGATTCCGTAACTAGTCATCACCCCTCCTGAGAGGAAAGTGCTGGGCCAGGCCCCCCCCCCAGAGGCTGGGGAGTTTCTGAGCCCCTCATCCCCCCCACACTTTGGGCTGGAGCGGGAGACCACAGGTGGAGGAGGGAGTGCCTTGTCCTGCTTCTTAAGAACTGAGGTTTCTGAGTTATTTTTGTGTGGATTCCACCCAAAAGGAGTGTATCTCAAAGTGTAACCTGAGAACCCTCCCTCTTCCTCACAGCCACCTGGGCTCCTGCTTCAAAGCACTGCTTCTGTCAGAATCACAGGGTGCGGGGGCCCAGGCCTCTGCGCTTCCAGCAGACGCCCCAGGTGCCTGTGCTGCCCGTGAGAGTTTGAGATCCATTGTTCTGAGATGGCGTCAGAAGTGCCCCCCATTCCTCTGCAGCCCTGACTTTCCCGGGAAGAGGCTGCCAGGCCAGGACCGAGGAGGGGGGCCTGCTTTCTCCAAGGACAAGGAGGATAAAGACTCAGTCTTCTCGTGCAGCATGTCCGAGGGGGTGAGTACCCCCGCGCCCTGGGGCTGCGCTCCATCCCCTTTCCCTCTCTCCCTCCCTGGTCTGCCCACAGCCTCTCCGTGCTCCTGGACCCCACCCAAAGGGAAGAGGCTTAACAGCTACCTTAGGCAAAAGCACTAGTTTAGGGTCTGAGCAGGCCATTTGCTTGGCTTGCTCAGGCCGATGGGAACTGGTTACCACTTTTCCCGACTCCTCTCTGCCAGGTGGGCACCTTCCGTGTGGTCCCTGAAGAGGAACAAGAGCTCCGTGGCCGGCTGGAGCGGCTTACAACCAAGGACCATGGGCCTGTCTTTGGCCCGTGCAGCGAGCTGCCCCCCCACACTTTGCAGAAGGTGAGGTGGCCCTGGGATGCAGGGGGAGACAGGCCCCAGCTCTCCAGGTCATCTGTAACTTAAAGGACTGGCCGGTTCCAGGGGCTGCCCTGGAGGTCAGGGCCATGGCAGCACCTGACTGACCAGGCAGCCAGGCTGCCTAATCCAAGACTACAGCACCAGCGGGGCCCTGGGGCCCCTGACCAGGATCGTCCTAGACTCTGACGGTAGGAACGTTGCCTGCACGTGGCCCTGGGAAACAGGGTCCAAATGCTGCCCTCACTGGATAGGCAAGAGGCCCGAGTTCGAGAATCAGGCCTACTTCCAACTTGCTGTGTGACCTTGAGCAAACTGCTTTCCCTCTCTGGGCCTTGTCTTCTGAATCCATTAAAAAAACGTTGTTCAACCAGCTCAGAAACAATCAGACTGTGCTCTTTCGAGATTTGCAGAGCTGCCTGGAGTTGAGCCGAGCTGAGCTGGGCTCATAGCATCTCTGCTTCCCTGGGCAGCCCAAGGGACAAGTGCTCTGAGCTTCCCCCAGACCTGAGCCCCCTGCTGTGCCTTCTCTTCTCACACTGCCCAGAGGCAGAGCTAGCTGCGTGAGACACGCTGCGTTCTCCAGCCCCAGCCTAGGGGAACCGTTCGTGTGCGGCTTTGGGGGCCGGTGCAGACTGCTATATATTGGACATCTTTGTTTTTTAAAACATCAGAATTAAGCGTGGGAGGCAGCAGAGCAAAGCGATTAAAAGCCCAGCCTGAGTAGGACTTTTCTTTAATTCCCACTCCACTGCTTTCCATCTGGCCGACCTTGGGCAAGAATATCCTCACCCCACTAACCTTGGTCTGCTTATCCCGAGGAATGGGCAGAAGAATGCCAACCCTGCTGGGATGGGCTGTGGCAAAGCAGCCAAAACACAGTGTCTTTCAAGGGTTGGGCAGGGCGCTCACCAAGGGCTCCAGTAAGTGAAGCCCTTATGATGAGAAACATTCAGACCTTTGGCTGTCTCCTGCAAGCCAACGCGGTTGGACCTCATTTTCTCCCCAACAGCAGGCCATGTGAGAGGCAGCGGGGAAGCTGCTGCCCGGTGGGCGGGCTCCGGCTCCACCCTGTGTGCCTGTGGGAGGCACTTACCTGTGACTTCCCGCTTGCACCTCCTAACTGTTACAGGCCAGGGACGAGCTGAACGAGAGGGAGGAGACCAGGGAGAAGGCGGTGCGCGAGCTGCAGGAGCTGGTGCGGCTGCAGGCGGCCTCCGGGCAGGAGCTGGCCCGCGCTGTGGCGGAAAAGGTGCAGGGCTGGGACAGCGCCTTCTTCCTGCGCTTCATCCGCGCGCGGAAGTTTGACGTGGGGCGCGCCTATGAGCTGCTCAGAGGTGAGGCCCATGCTGGGGAAAGGGCCCTGGCAAGGCTGGGGGGTGGGGGGGGTGGGGGGGGTGGGGGGCGGGGTTATGAGGACGGTGTTGACCCTCACGCAGGCGGCCACCAGACCCCTCCACTTCCATTCCCTGCCCTGAGCAAGGCTCCGAGCCTTCCTGTCCTGACCTGTGAGCCTGGCCTGGGGGATCCCGCTGAGCTCCGACAGTGAATGAATGAGGGGGCTGGACCAGATTCCCAGAGATCTGGCCCCTCTCCCCCCTCTCTCCACCCGAGGGTTCAATGAGTAGAACTGAGTCACCCAAATTGGTGCCCAAGGAGGGGAGGAGCCCCCTGCCCACCACCTGTCAGCTCCCCCGCCACCACCACTTTGGCTCTGGAGTGCTGCAGAGAAGGAGGGTTTGGGGTGCCTGGCTCCCCGCAAGGACCTGAGCCTGATGCCGAGAGTGGAGCTGAAGATGGAGCCCGTCCTGGGAAGGGGTTTGAGGACTGACCCTGCTGGATGGATGGAGGGGGAGCAAGTTTCCTCGGGAAGCCCAGCCCTTGGTGCTGGCAGAGGCCAGGGTCTGAGCAGGCCCTTTGCAGGCTGACCAGTGGCCTTTTCTTGCTTCTCCCTTCCGTCCCCAAATGTCCATTCACTGCGCTGTGTGCCAGCTGCCCTTTCAGGCCAAAGACTGCCACAGAGAACAAAGCAGGCAAGAAGTGCCTGCCCTTGTGGGCCGTGCGTGCTACCGGTGGAGGGAGTGAAATAAAAGCAGATAAAATAAAAGCATAGAGAGTGTTAGACAGTAAGAGAGGATAACGCATTGAGGGGTTGAAGTTTTAGGTGGAATGGAAGGCCTTCGTACAAAGGGGAGTTTTGAAGAAAAACCCGAAGGAAACGAGATGTTGGGGTGGGCAGAGTGGAGGGACCGGGGCAGGTGATGGGGAGACCTGGAGTGGGGCAGGCGGCCGGCGGCATTCCCTTGGCAGACACTCCTGGCCACCTGCTCGGGCCTGGCCCCTCCTGGGTGGTGGTGGACACAGCAGCAGAGAGGCGGGGACGTGGCCGGGACGGGCTAGGATGGGGTGTGGAGGTACAAATGCTGTTCCACCCGGAAGGGCCTCTGTGTCCTGCCTGGTGTTTGGATTTTATCCCGCCCCCGCCCCCCTCCGCTCTCAGCCTGCGGCCCCCCGAGAAACCTGCACCTCTGCCCCTCCCTGGGAGAGAGGAAGGACAAGGAGCCGTCATCCTCAGATTCAGGGTCACACTTCATATGTCGGCAGCTTACAAATGATGCCCCTGCCTAGAATCTCGTCAGATTATCAAGACAGTTATCCTTGAAAGGTGGCGTGTCCTGCTCGGTCACACACGAGCGCCTGGGTCCCACTCCAGAGTGGGCTGGCTCCCTGAGGGCTCCTCTGTGCCCCCTGCGCCAGGCTATGTGCACTTCCGGCAGCAGCACCCTGAGCTCTTTGACAGCCTGTCCCTAGAGGCGGTCCACTGCACCATCGAGGCCGGCTACCCCGGGGTCCTGTCCAGTCGGGACAAGTACGGCCGAGTGGTCATGCTCTTCAACATCGAGAACTGGGACTGTGAAGAAATCACCTTTGACGAGGTCAGTAGGGGACTGTCCTGGCTCCCTTCCCCAGCCCTGGCCTCTACTGGGCTCTCAGTCCTGGGGCCCCAGGAGGTGAGGTCTGTGGGAGGGGGTGGCAGGTGGACAGTGCCACCAGGCCCCTTGCAGGCAGGGCAGCTGGCACACCCAGGAGCTTTGCAGGCAGGGCCCACTGCCCAAAACACGGCTGCCCCCTGCTGTCCCTGCCAAGTGGGGGGTGACAGCTGTGGGCCACGGGCTGGGGTCAGCACTGCCAAATGCTGAAACTGTGACGTAGAGAACAAGGAGAGCTGGGAGAGATTCCGGAAAGCACCGGGTTCCAACCTGTTTAGCAGACGTCATGGCTGGTCCCTGACTTCTCTGCATTTGCATGCCCTTGAGAGAGCTGCCCCATGTCTACACAGACACATTTTTTCTCGTAAAAATGGGATCACACCCTATGATAATAGACCACGAATGAACGTTTTCCTGTATGTGATAGTCTCATACACAGTTTTTAACTGCTCCAGAATAGTCTACGTGTGAACGTGCCGTAATTTCACCAGTCCCTTATCTTAAACACTCTGGCATCTAACCATAGATGTGCCATTCAAGGTAATTGTCTTGGGATGCTTTCACGAGGGGGCCATGCCCCAGCTTTCCGCCTGTGACGACTTACCTCTGACGAGGGCGGACCAGTTCGCTCTTCCCTTGGGCCCTTGATCTTGTGGTTTGGGTCTGGCAGCCTCTTCACTCCCTGCCCAAGATCTTGCAGGCCTACTGTTTCATCCTGGAGAAGCTACTGGAGAACGAGGAGACCCAAATTAACGGCTTCTGCATCATCGAGAACTTCAAGGGCTTCACCATGCAGCAGGCTGCCGGGCTGCGGGCTGCCGATCTCAGGAAGATGGTGGAAATGCTGCAGGTAGGGCCTCAGAACTCGGCCCACCACAAGCTGCTCACAGGGTGTGAGGCTGGGGGGCTGGCCCAGGGGGGTCCTGGTTTAATGGTGCCCAACAGGGCCCTGAGAATGTGACCACCTGGTGCCACAAAGAGCAACGACAGCCATAAACGCTTGGTGATCGACAGTGTGCCCGGTATGCACACGGACTGATTGATTTGCCCTGAGAGAGCATCCTCTTGCTGCTTCCCTGCTTCATGTTAAAAACCTGGAAACTGAGGCTTACAGATTTGCGTGACTTCTCAAGGTCACAAAACTGTAAAGTGGCGTAGAGGCAGGGGCCCCAAGTCCCATTCCCTGTCCACATTTGTCACGCCGCCTCTCCCTGAAAGTGAGCAAGGGGATTGCCGACTCCCAACAACTCACTCCTTTCGGTCAGGAGTCGTCCCCCGGAGCTCGCCTTAAGCTGGCTTTACATGCTCCCAGGGAAGCAGGTGGGAGGGGGAGGCCGCGGGATGGCGTGAAGGGCAGCGAGGTGCGACAGTGGTGCCCCTGTGGTCTATAGTAGTCTGCAGTCTGCTCGGCAGACGAGTGGGCTTGAAAAACCCAGCCCCCGTAAAACCACGCCAGGCTGCCAGTTCATGTCTTCGCTCCACTGACGCACAAGGTTCCACACATCCGCTGGGAGAGAGGGCTGGGCTGCGTGGCCTCCCGCCCATGTGGAGCCACAGTGAAGCCAGGGCTCCCCAGTTGGTGGCCTGGGGCTGGAACCTTCAGTGGGCCATGGGGAGAGGCAGTGGGGGAGTAAGGGTCACTGGGGCCGCGGGGTGGGATGCTCTCTGTCGCCACAGGATTCCTTCCCGGCCCGGTTCAAAGCCGTCCACTTCATCCACCAGCCGTGGTACTTCACCACGACCTACAACTTGGTGCGGCCCTTCTTGAAGAGCAAGCTGCTTCAGAGGGTGAGTGAATGGCAGAGCGGGAGCGGCGCTCAGGGGTTGGCCGGGGAGAGCGTGAAGGAGTGGGGCTCCGGCAGGAAAGAGTTCGTAAGACAAGAGGGATGAGGGTGGGGGAATGAGGGGGCCCCACTGGAGCCCTCCTCAGGCTCTTACCGCCGTCCCGAACTGCCTGGATCCCGCAGGCGTCCCAAGGAGGAGGGCTGTGCAGAAGGGTGCCACCAGGCAGAGAGATGGCACACTGCATCTTTGTCCGCCCCTCCCTCCTCCACAGGGCCCCCCCTTGCTCAACTCTCTCCCCCTTCCTTTCCTGCAGGTCTTTGTCCATGGAGATGACCTCTCCGGCTTCTTCCAGGAGATTGACAAGGACATCCTGCCCACCGACTTTGGGGGCACACTGCCCAAGTATGATGGCAAGGTTGTTGCTGAGCAGCTCTTTGGCCCCCGGGCCCAAGCCGCGAACACTGCTTTCTGAGGACATCTGTCATCCGACCCGTAGTTAGCATCCCCGGGCCTTTCCCCGGCTGTCCTGGACCCAGAAGGCTGGAAAAGGGCTGCATGGGGCGACTGAGGTTTCCCTGACCCTCCCTAAGCTTGGGTGGGCGTAGGAGGACCCTCCTCCTAAGTTTGGGGACAATAAGGCAGGGGGAATTCACTGGAACAAGAACTGGGGGCAATTCCATTCCTACGGACTTTGTGATACTGGCTTGTGTGAGGTTGTTTCAAAGACTCTAAGTTTCTTAGTGATTTCCTTCGTAACGGAGTTTTGCTACTGAGAGTCTGTGAGGACAGACAAGGAGGGAATTGAAGAGCACCTGATCTGGCAGGCGCCGGCACCTCAGCAGCTCCATCCTGCGGTGGCCTCCTGGTCAGGCACAGTCTGATGCGAGTGCAGTGATGATGGCCAGGACCCTGTACCTCCTTCCAAGGTGGCGGCTGTGTCCCCTCCTTCTGTCTGTGGGACCTCTCCACCAGAAGTGCTCTCCTCCAGACCGCACCCCCCCCCCCCCGCCTCACGGACGGTTTCCAGGATGGTGTCTTCTCAGCACTCCCTGTCCTCAAGTGACACAGTGACAGCATTTCTGTGTCTTCAGCCTCAGGCACTTTAAACTGACCCCCAGCTCTGTACAGGGAGACAGATACGGGGTTGGCCAAAAAGTTCGTTTTGTTTTTTTTTCCTTGCGGTGGCTCTAGTACCACTTTGTTGTCTTTAACATCATTTGGAACAATTGTGTTCGACGGCAATATCGGCGTGCATTTCAGAAAACGTATCCAAACTGGTGAGTCTTTGTGGAGCCATTTGAATATTGAAGATGGAAGAAAATAAGCAACATTTCCGGCACATTAGATTTACTATTTCAAAAAAGGTAAAAACGCAGCCCTGGCCAGCGTGGCTTAGTAGATTGAGCGCTGGCCTGCTAACTGAATGGTCGTCGGTTTGATTCCCAGTCAGGGCACATACCTGGGTTATGGGCCAGGACCCTCGCTGGGGGCGTGGAAGAGGCAACTGATCGGTATTTGTCTCCGTCACTTTCTCCCTCTTCTCCCTTCCCTCTAGAAAATAAATTTAAAAAAAAAAACAATTAAAAACAATTAAAAAACAGTAAAAACGCAACTGGAACACGAAGAAGGATTTGTGCAGTGTGGAGAAAGTGCTGTGAGTGCTTGAACGTGCCAGAAGTTTCGTGCTGGAGATTTCTCGCTCCACGAGGCTCCACGGTCGTCCCGGCTTGGCTGTGGTGGTGGGTGGGGGTCGACTGGCCTGGCTGCTCCCACTGAGGCACCCCAGTAATCATGCCAAGACTTCTCTGCTCTTGCCTGGGGAGGGGTCACCCCACTTTGTGTGGGCATGAAGCACCCCTGGGGCTGCACGCACCTTCTGGAACAGGATCTTCAGCTGTGTTTCCTGGGCCAGGGGCTCAATCCAGTGCCTTCTGCGTCCACGCCTTCAGGAGCATCTCTGGCCTGGAGAGTTCTCGTTTTCCAGCATGACCACATACCTGGGCACGTACCTGTGAATCTGCACGCACGTGTGTTTATTTCCTACATTCCTGCTTTTATCTCTAGGGTCTGCAGTGTACGCTCATCACCCAGGTCGCTTCCTTCTTTGTAACATTCACGGTCAAGCAGCCATGGGCGTCAGTGATATTTACATAGGACTTCAGAGCTGAGGGAGGGATCGGCACATTTTCACGGGTGGCTGTCCAGTGAGGATTTCTTCGAACCCTTTAAAAATTGAGGCTCTGCTTTTCCAAATGGCAACTTAAATGGAACTCTAGTATTTAAACTGAAAAAGAGTGGAGCTACTCTGGTTGAAGGAGGCTCAATAGCCTCATCCGGAGGGATCTTCCAGAATTTCTGGAGCCAAGAAAGTCTAGGGGCTTTCTAGGTAGAAACTGTAGGGCATGGACTGTGAGCTGGCACCGCCCCCTGCTGGTCTGGACTTGGTACTACCCCTCCATACTCAGACACGCTGAGCAGGAAAGGGGTCTGCGGGCTGGCCCTGACCTTGCTGGGGAGGAAGGTGCCCCCGCCTTTGGGGGAACATGTCCCAGAACCGTGAATGTCGATGTTAAATCTGACATGCTCAGCCTCACAAAACCCCTGCCTACATGCTGGATTCCTACACACGGCCATCATCGCGTTAATGAGAGGAAGAGGGACAATAACATGCTCTGGAAAGCCACCTAATGTGGGAAGGGGGGCAACGAAACTTGACTTCAATGACCAGCATGTGCTGCCCAGAATAGCGTCCTTTCTGGAGACATCTGGGATGAGACACGACTTCCGCCACATCCCAGTGAACAGAACGCAAGCCGGGAAGTCGTCCTGGCGCATTTCCGCCAGCCCCCTGCGGCCCTCTGGGGAACGCCGCGTCACACGGAGGCAGTTTGTCAAGGTGTGGGTGGCGGTCTCGGGAGGGAAGCGGGCCACCAGCTTCAGAGCCTCTGCCTGGGCTTGGCTGCTGCTCAGAGCCCCAGGTTCCCCCAAAGAGGGATGCCTAGCTCTTACCCAGCCAGGGACAGAGCTGAAAAGGGACTTCTGGGTGACCTGGACCATCTTTGATCCCACATCCAGGGGTGGGCCTGACGATGACACTGAGGGCACTCAGCAGTGCTGGGCCTGAAGTTCACGGGCCACCTGGGAGCCTTACTGCTCCAAGCGGGGTCCCCGGAGGGAGGCGTCTGGCCCCACTTGGGTGCTTGCTAGGGATACAGACTCTCCATACGCAGAGACAGGCGTTCACATTATAATTTTTCCCATCTTACAGGTAAAAAACCAAAAACTCAAGGTTAAATGCTCAGGGTCAAAGAACTAGGAAGAACAAAGGCCAGGAGGGGACCTTCCCCCAGCAACTCTGACCCCAGACCCCTTCAGCTCTGTCACACTCAGGCTCTGCCTCAAACGTTTATTTCCTTCTGGGGAAAGAGGAGGTGCAGGTAGGAGGGGAATGAGGAACAATGACATTAGAACGCCACATACTCCAGGTCAGTTTTGCCAGTGTCATCAGATAAAGGAAGAAATAACTCCTTTGAAGGAGGAAGCCAGGCAGTCTTCAGGAGAGGTGCCGGGGCAGTTCGAAATGAGGCAGAAAAGTGAAGCCAAAAGGTCTGGCCCAAATAGCCCCAAGGAGAGAGGGAAGAGATGCAGCAGTTCAAGGCCAAATGGCCTGTAGTGTCTTCCCAACCACTCAGAGACAGGTAACCCTTTGGGGGTGGGGGGGACACTGGGGAAATGAGGAGGGGGGCTGTCATACCTACGGTGGGCCATCCAGGTAGGTGTTTGGTCCTTACCTTGGGCAAGTACTCCCTGTGGGGCTACAGCTGAGGGCCTGTTGACAAAAAGTATAATAAAAATGTGTCAGCACCATCGGGACAGTGAGTGATTGTAGGCGAGTGCCACCGAGAACGAATCCACAGGAGAAGGCGCAGCTATGAGCCGACCCCGTTGGCAGGCTGCTGGCATCGACCCAAGACCCCGGACCCGAGGTGTCTTCCGTGTGGTGCTTTTCCTAGGCAGTGTCCTTTGCAAGGCTGGTTCTCTTGAATCAGGAATCTGGCTATTTTGTGAGGGGGTCAGAAGTAGGGGGGAAGCTACTTCTGAGAGAGGGGTGCACTTTGCCACTTGGTACTGGGCATTCTTGGGTTGACACAAGCCGCCCAAAGCCAACTGCCCCACCCCTCACCGACCTGGTTAAAGGTTTTGCATGGCTGAGGAGGGAAGACAACTCTGAGCACAGGCTCCTGGGCGGGGAGCATGGGTAACTCTCCTGGCTGGGCCAGCGCTTGGCCCCGGGAGACCCTTAGCTTGGGTTCAGACAGGTACCAAGGAGGACAGGACACCGCCATCACTCACCCAACCCAGCACAGTCTCAGCCTCTGCAGTGTTCGCCCAGTCTGTTCAAAGAACTCTATCGGGACAGCAGTGGGATCACCCACGGCAACCACCAGCTCCACCTCACCTTCGTCTGGTCTGCGTGGTTCACTTTATAGAGTAAAAGGCGATTTCTCACTTATCTCAGGCCTCGGCTTTCTTGCCTGGAAAGATGGGCTTGTCAAGACACCCTTGGGCTGATCATTTCTCCAGTATTTGTTTGCAAGGCTGAGTTAAAATCAATCGTAACAAGAACTTGGTGTTTGGCCCATTTTCTTCAAGCTTCCATTTTAGTGAAGGCACAGGAAGAATCCTTCTATTTATTGATTTTTTTTTTTTTTTGAGAGAAACATCGATTTTGTTGTTCCACTTACTGGTGCATTCATCGGTGGCTTGTATGTGCCCCGACCGGGACCCAACCCGCCACCACCGTGGTGGGCCGAGACGACAGTCTCATCAGGTGAGCTGCCTGGCCAGGGACAAGCACCCTTTCAGATGGAGAAGGCCCGCGACACAAAACACACACAGCCATGCCACATTTTTAGTCTTTAATTTTTTTAAGTAAAGAAATTCCATTGAGTCAAAGATAACAAAAGTACAGTTTTTGTTTGTAATGATCTTTGTTTACCACCACACAGAATCAAAATAGCATCAAAGTAATACGAGAACATAAAATGATCAAAGACATCATTGTTTAGTATAATTTCTTAATAAAGGTAAATATCCTCATATTTAGAAAAAATTGCATTGCTAGTTGCAAATCTTAAACACCTCAGTGCTGCAGGGTCCTGCGTTCCTCCCCCATGACCCAGCAGCACGGAGGCTTTCAGAACACAAACTCAAAAGTACATTACTTTCAGGGCAGCATTTGAAGTTTCCGAAAATGCAAACAAAACCAAAATTAGGAATGTCAAAGTGATGGTTCTCAAAAATCAGTCTGGAAGCAGACCTGCCAACAGAAGAACTTGGTCGACGGGAGTCTAACCAGGAAGGGGGAGACGCGCGCTGGTTCCCCGCCCCCCTCGCCTCCCCCGGTGTCGCTAAGGCAGCTGCAGTGGCAGGAGCCCGAAGCTCAGGTACAGTGACGGTCTTCCTGAGGCAGTGGGAGAGGCCCGGGTCACCTGAACTGCTGTGAGAGGTGACAGGGTTCTACATGGACTTGTGCTTTAGGGAAACTTAGGAGGCCAAACTGAACACCAAAGGAAACCTAACTCTAAACCCACATGAACAGCCTGGGGCGCCGGGGCATCAGCGATTATTCTAGGGGACAGTGGGCTGCTCCGTGTGGGTGGTCTGGAAGGAGAAGGGTATATCTGCAGGTGCGATACATGGGCGGTCCCCATCTTATGGCAATAGAAGATTTCTTGGCTTATGGGGACTGGGCGGGGGAAAAGGTAGGTCATAGATTTCATTACTAATTGACAGAAGAATAGAGTTACAAGGCTTAATCCACCAGTTATTAATAGAAATTAATGTCTTCTCATTCATTAGAGATACCCACATACCTGCCAGGAAAAACAAACAGCTCAGAAAACACGGCAGGGTGGGGGTGCGACCTCTCCCAAAAAACAGCTGTGTACTGTCTGGGAGTTGAGGACAGCTGGCGAGCTGGACCCCACGGCCTGCTTCCAAGGACGCTGGGCTGCAGCATCTGGGGGAAGCAGCTTCTGTTGGGGAAGCAGTCCAGTCTCGCTGCCAGCAGGGGTCACTCCCCTTCCCTTAGCCTCAGATACAGTTTGGCAGAAGCAAGCCTGCTCCGTGAAGACGAGGTCACTTCCCTCTGCTGAGGTAACAGAAGTGGGAGCAAAGTCCCCTCAACTGCTGCGCCTCTACGTGCCACCGACAGGCCACTTCTCACGGCTTTTTGGAGTATCCGAGTCACCCCCAGTGGCTCTGAACAACAGAGCGAGGCCAAGAAGGAAGAAAGGCATCAGAGACGTGGCGTTGGGTGGGTTCTGGGTCCCTCGTATCACCAAGGGGCGGGGCTGCCTAACATAACAAGGAACAAACAGGCCACAGAGAATGAAGACATTCTCTGGTTTTGCCTGTGGCTTCACTTCAGACTTCCTCAGAAGAATCTGAATCCCAGCACCGCGATAAGGTGGTACCAGGGATATTCAGGTTAAGGCTTTCTGGACAGAGAAAGTGACTCCAGATGTATCGTGAGCGGATGCTGCAGGGAAACGCTTCTCGGCGACTCTCCTGTCCTGCCTGAAAGATGAAAACCCGCGAGTTCTCTTAACTCAACGTGACGTTTCTGACCTTCGCCTGAGCTGAGCCAGAATCGATGCCGCAGCAGAGGAAGAGCCTCTCACATCTCAGACATCTGCTCGCCTGGCAAACACAAACAAGAACACACACACTGTCTCCCCGGAGCTGGCGACAGGATCTCAAGTCACACAGGGACAAAGAGCGCTCTCATTCAGATGCCAGGCGCATACGCTCAGCTACCCAGGGTCGGCGTGAATGAAGACGGCAGTTTGGGGATGAAGGCCAGAGCGGGAAGGGTTTCTGCCGTGGCAGCTCTGAGTGCTCTGCCTGAAGTCACGCAGAAAGATGGGGGTATCTGCCTGGTTCCAATGGTGCCCCGAAGCCAAAGACAGGGCAAGGGCAAGATCGAGGGTCTTCACCAGCAAGGCCTAATGTGGTAGCCCCGTCTCCAAGTCCCCAAGAGTTGAGCCAGGAGCCTGCACTTGTCCGTTTCCACGTGCAAGGCGAGTGGGAATGTTCCAGGAAATGATGTGAGAGCAGAGGAGGTGGTTTTAGATGGTCTGAGGTAACGGGCGCTCAGGGAGGCGAAGCGACCACTCCCCCCATCCGGTGTAAGGGACAGTCTGCTGGACCCTGCTTCCAAAACACCGATCTGAGAAAGGAGCCCCCCCCTTTCAGGTACATTGCCCCCCCGCATGGCCTGTCAGGGGGACCCCCCTGTCAGCGTGCAACACCACAGAGAGCCTGCAAGAATGTAGGGACTACAAGCAACTTCCTTCTCGGTTCTGCTCTGGAATCACGGGCGCAGACGCGTAGCGGGAAGTTAAGAGGTTTTCTTCACGGCTGTTAAACTCCCTCCTGACACACACATGCATCGAAGGGACCCGACACCATTTTTCCAAAAATCTGAATTTGCCTCTGACCAAGCCGCTTGTCAGTGCCCTCAAAACTGTTCAGGAGGCAGGGAGGACGACCCCCAGGAGTGTGGGTACCGCCCTCCCTCCTAGTCTTTAACGTGTCATTCCTGCAACCGGGCAGTCCATGCAACTTACAGCCTTAATCCGCTTTTAAAAGGGAGTATTCAAAGGATCTTTGAAAATTCAGCCTAGTTTTAGCCCAGGCGGGACCTCACTAACAAGAACAGCACTCATGTTACCATTGGAAATGAATGACTCAGGGGAAAAAGCAAAGGAAAGCTGGGGGGGGGCGGGGAGGGAAGCCGCGGGAGGCCCACAGGCAAAATGCCCCTCCCTTGTTTATTGGGCAAGTGTGCATCTCTGTAAGCCACTGCCTCTGTGCTCTCATTCAGGGACCCACAAGTGTTCTCCTGGGCGACAGCCCGAATCACATCCTCATTTCCATGCCTGAGGGCCCGGAGCCCCAACAGAGGGTTCCAGTGGACTCCGTGGGAGGCAAACCGAACGAAGCGCCATTCCGAGTCACACACTGAAGAGGGTTCAGCTGGGACACAGCCCCCGCAGTGTGGCAACGAAGGAGAGGCCCCCAACCCTGCCTCTCCTCCACGGGGCCACCAGGCCTACCGTGCAGAGCAGGCTCCAAGGACTCCTGTCCCCCGCCTGTTGTCCTGAAAGTGGCAACAGGACTGTCCTTTCTCCTCCTGAACTGAGCTTGGACCTGGCCACTACTTTCCGAGAACGGGTCAAGAGATGCGCCCTGAGGCAAACGGAAAGGAACCTCCCGCTTCCTGGGTGGTCACACAAACCACTCAGTTTACCGCTGCATGTGCCTTGTTCCAGGGAAAGCCTTAAGAGGTGAAGGGAGTCGCGGGGAACAGGACTGTGAACCTTCTAGATTACCGCTGTAGTTGTTAGGTGGAGGGGAAACTGACAAGGGGGAAGGACTGGCCTCCACATCGAGGGTGAGGATGGTGTGCCGCCCGGTGCTGAAAGAACACGAGAAGGGAAAAGAACTAAGACGGTGCCTCCTTGGTGGAAGGTCACAGGATGGATCTGATCCACGTGCTCATGTGCAAGCCAAAGCAGAGCCGAGACCTCAGCAAGCTCAGCCCTCAGAGAGAAAGGCTGTTTTTCACGTCATTCGGTAAGATGACCTGGTGACTGTCAGCCAATGACTCCTCAGGCTGCAGACGCCACCGTCACAGTCGCTTGGACCACCTGTGGCCACGTGGGTCGGCATCCGAGCCCCCAGGCGGCTCCCTCCACCCCTGAGACATCCCCACAGACCCACTTTTTCTACTCCTGCCTGTCCTCGGAGCAAAGGAGATGAAGTTGGGAAAAACTCTAAAGTATCCAGGCCATTTCGCTCACAGTGCCAGAGGGCCACTGCTGATTTTTCAAAGTGCCGGGTTTTAGACATTCAAGTACCGCAGGGTCGGAGAAAGAGGTACTTGAAGCACTGTCATCTGAGAAGACACCCTTTGGAAAGACCTCTCCAACGGATCACAACAGGCTATTAAGTTAAAAATCTGCTTTCAAAACAAGACCCCCTTCAGCTGGAAAGATCCTTCTCCAAACTCAGGTCCGACTTTTGAATTGTTTGGTATCAAAAGCCAGAATGACAGAGACCTGGGTGAAAACAGTAAAATCACAAATAAGTGCATAATAAAAAAAAAAAAAAAAAAAGCCAAAAACTTCTTTCTGTGAAATGAGGAGCAAACAAAAACAAGAAAAGGAAGGAAGGCAAATGATGACATCTGCAAGTTCGGACTCGGAGGGCAGCTCCCAGGCTCCCCGGGAGGGGTGTTCTCTCGAACCTCAGAAGAGTGAGTTTGTCATTGAACTTCAGGACTAGCAGCGATCTCAGCAATTTACCTGGTCCAGGTCCCCCACGTTGCAGGTGAACAAACTTGAGTTCAGAGGGATTCTCCCAGGGTCATGCGACCAGTGAGAAGCAGGCTGGGGCAGCCCACAGCCCTCACTCCCAGCCCGGGCCCCACACTGGGTCCCACAGGGGCCGCTGTGCAGGGCAGACCTTGCTCTTCTGGAGGCTCCTGGGAGCTAGCTGACACCTCCGACTATGAATTTTAACACAATTGCAATACCAAAATGTTCCTGATTTAAAGGCTTTGCGGAGCAGGGTTGCTCAAATTTGCCTGGTGCTGAGAATCACCGGGGGCACTTGTCAAAAATTAAAATCCCCAGGCCCCTTCCCAGACCCACTGAATCAGCTTCTCCAGGGGGAGGGGGCTGGGAGGCTGAATTTTTAATAAGTGTCCCAGGTCACTCTCATCACCAGCAAAGTGCAGGGGAACTATCTCAGGAGAGAGTGAGGGAGAAGCGTGGCTTGTGTGACCCAGGGAACTGGCTCTGCCATGTAAGAAGCCACAGTGTGGCCTGGGAGGCCCAGGGCCCCCCAGGGCGCCCGAGCTGGCCTGCGTCTCCAGCGCAGGCTGAGGTTGGCGAGCTCTTCTCCAGAGCTGCACAAGGGCACATCTGACCACCATGAAATAACAGACATCCTTCACCGTTCTTGGGGACAAGCCTTTTGATTGGCAAAGCAAAACGGCTGTTCCGACACAGTTTTCATAGGGAAACTAGCAGTGATTGGCTGAGAAGCAATCATGATGATACCGACTGGGGACAGGCGGGGAGAAGCCTGTCCTGTCACCATGGCTAACAATGCAATGGAGAAAACCAGTAACTAAGCACAAAAATAGCCTGGAGCTCCCAGGGAGGGCGCCCATCCCAGGGCAGGTGTGCCTGGTGGCGCCCCCGCTGATGGTGTGAGGTCAGGTCCAGGGCACTGAGGGAGCGGGAGACCTGAAGGGCCGGCAAGGGGCGCGGGCTCCGGGGAGGGCGGCTGGAGCGCGCTAGAGTCCGGGAGGCCTCACTCCGGGTCGGCCTCCACCGGCTCCGCGTCGGAGCACTGCAACCTGCTGCGCTCCCACTGGGAGATGGCGTCGGCGTACTGCACCACCAGCTTGTCCATCCACGTCAGGGGCTCGGGGAGCAGCACGGAGCCCTCGAAGAAGCCCAGGTGGCCCCCGTGCAGAGGCAGCACAAACATGACGTTCTCTCGTTTCTCTGCGGGGAAAGGCGGCCACTGAGTCACGGGGCTCTGCAGGCTCTGCGGCGGGCGTGCCAAAGCCAGCTGGGCGGGACGGCTCAGGCCTTCCCCATCGGTAACGGTCACCTTCGAGGGCATGCGACCCCTACTCTGCCTCATTCACCAAAGTGGGACCTAGCAGGTGTCAGAACAGCAGCCGGGCTTTGGGGCAGAACAGGCACCAGCTTGAGAGATCCTTAGAGGTCTAAGTGGTTCTCCCACATGGCTGCACACTCCAGCTGGCGGGGTTTGTAAAGACCCCTGTGGGGCACTCAGACGCCAGGACATCCGTGGAGGTGGGATGAGAGGGGGGCCCAGGCACTGATGCCGCCCAAGCTCCCCAAGGGACTTGATTTGCAGCCAAGAGCTCCCCAACGCTGCGCATCCAAACCCCTGGGGCTGCACCTCGAAACGCACGTTCTGCTTTCATAGGCAGAGCCTGGGGAAGAAGCGGAGATTCTGCAACTCTGCCAAGCCCCCAGGCGATGCCGATGCCGCCCGGGGGCAGGGGGTGCTGAGGAAGGACGCACTGCCCAGAGTGCACACTGCTATTTACTGGAGAACAAGGGGGACTCAATGGAATCGATGGTTTTTCGTGACAGACACTTATCTTTTAGGGCCGAAACACAAAGCTGCCAGTGGTGCTAAAAGGCGCCCGCGCTCTTGCGGCCACCCTGAGGGTGCCTGACGAGGTGCTAGACTGTCCAAGTGAGGCTGGCTGCGCGTGCAGCGAAGGCCATCACCGGAATGGGCAGCCGGTACAGTGTGGTCCCGGGGCAATGACTGATGGGGCCCCTGCTGGCTGCTCGGGCCTGCGTGGTGGCGCTTCCTGGCTCACTTGTGGCTCCAGGGCTCTCTTCTCGCCTGACCTTTTACTCTCCTCCTGGCAGTGGCCACTACACGGAGCTGTGTGTGACGGCAGGGGAGCTACGGCTGGCAGGAAGCAGGAAGAAAGCACATGCTGCTCCTTCCCCGTCGGCCGCCTGCAGGGCTGCGCGGGCGACTTCTGTGCAGGGAGCCCATGGTGTGACAGGAGAGAGCCTCGATCCCACCGCACACGCAGCGTATATTCTGAGTGGTGCGCCAGAGCTCTCTGGCAGCCGGGCGTGGGTCCTCTGTCTGCTGTGTTATCTACTCTTCCAGCTGGGGGTCTCCAGAGAACCAGGAGTACCCCTCTTCCCTCCAGGCAACAGGGGATATTTAGAGGACACGTGATCACGGAGGAGGTGGAGGGAGGAGATGAGGTCCCGGGAATCCCCCAGGTTTCCTCCTGCTACCCTCTGTCTAGCCTCTCCGTGGGCTCCTATCTGGCACGGGCGGGGCTGCCCTGGCCGGAAGCACGGCACCACTCCCGTGAGCCGCGGTCGGCTCCTTCAGTTGCTTCTCTTTCTATCCTCGAAGCAGATGGAGAGACTGACTACCACGAGGCAGCGCAACTGGCTTCTTTCTCTCTTTCCTTCTTGCTCCTCAGGTCAAGTCTTACGTGTAAATACCTCTTTACGTCAAACTGTCCGACTTAGGGGAACCAGAACTCTGAGACGACAATTTCACGGAGCACCGGGGGTCTGTGCCCTGATCTAGGGCACGGGTGACGGGCCCGTCTCCCGCACCGGGACGGAACGCGAGAAGGCTCTGCCCAGGCCCCACCGCAGCCCCAGGACTCTCAGGCCAGTCTGAGTAAAAGCGCTGCTGGGAGGGGAGGGGAGGGGAGGGGAGGGGACGGGGACAGAACAACTAACTGTGGCAGTCTGCTGAGTGGCGGACGGAGCGGCAAGGGCAGGCACTCACCTGACAGAGACTTTGGAATGGTCAGCAGGCTCTCGTGCACCAGCGGGTCGTCGGCCGCGTTAACCAGCATGAGAGGCACGTAGATCTGAACCAAGGACGTAAGGAGAACTAAACGACTATTTCCCTTTTGGAGACCCCATTGAGTGAAGGCTGAAATGCACTACCAGACATGCATGTGAGGCAGAGGGAAGGGGGCCGCCGCTTGGCGTGCTGACCGAGTGGGTCAAGCACAGCCCGGGTCCCCCGGCAGTGACAGCGCTGCGGCTGCTGCTGGGCGTGTGCCGGTGGGGGCCCGCCGACACCCCCGGACAGCCCGGCCAGGGAGGGTAGGACTGCCTGTGCTCCGCTGGGGTCTCTGGCCTTGGCTCTGGACGGCTCCACGGCGCTGTGATGGCGCAAGCGAGGACACCGGAGCCTGGGTGCTGATGCTAAATGAGGAGGGGTGGCCGACATGACAGACGGCAGAACTGCGGTCCGCCGGTACCCGCGCTGGCTGGCAGTGCGGGCCGCGCCAGCAGGTGGGCCCTGGCAGGGATACAGGGGAAGTCCTGCGTTTGAGTAAAGCGGGTGACCGGACAAGGAGAATGAGAGAGACCGGCTGGTGGTGGCTCCGGCAAAAAATATACGGAGGCTACGCTGGCCACAAACTGACTTTGATGCCCACGAAGTCCATCACAGCTGCCAGAAACTGCATCAGCACAAACCAGTCCCCTTGCCAACAGGCGTGTTCCTCCTCACCGGAGACACGAATGTGCCTATTTTACTGTGATCATCAGATCATGGCCGGGCTCTTGAATTTGGTCCTACTTAGCAAATAGGACCTAGTGAGTTTAAAAAAAAAACAAAACAGGCATTTACTAACACAAAACGCACCATGGCCAAAAAAAGGGTCCAGCTCTGTGAGAAATCTGCACGGACAGCCTGTGAGGAGCTAAGGCAGGGGCCAGGCGGGGCCCACTGTCAAGGGAAGACTAAGGGGAAAAACGGGTGTTGGAAGGGCTTTTATGCAGACACCGGAACAGCCTGGCCCTGCACTGCGCTACGGGGCAGCTCTGGGATGCCCACGCGGGGGCCCAGAGGGACAGGGCTGGGTTCAACAATAAACCCAAGTGAACAGCTGGGGCGGTGTGAGCTAGACCCTGGCTGAGCTTCCAGCAGGGAAGTTCGGGAGGGGTGTCGGGACCAGGGTGTGGGGCTGAGCTCCCCGCCAGCCTGGGCCGCCACTCACCCTGTGCAGGTACCGCATGCAGCTCTCTTCTTCATAATACTCCTTCAGGGACTGGTAGCCATGAAACTTCCTGGGACACAGGCAAAGGAAACAATACTTGTCATGAGTTTGGAGTGCTGACGCCTTTGGCTCCCGCTCCGGCTCCCGCACCGACGGCCGCGTCGGTGGACCGCCCACAGGCGCCAGAGTTGGGGCTAAGAGTGCCGCCTTTGGCATTGGGTTCCAGTCCCGGCTCTGCCACTCACTGGCTTGTGCAACCTTAGGCAAAGGGCTTGCAGAGCCTCTGGTCTGTAAATGGAGCTAAGGACAGGGCCTTCCTTACTGGCGCTGGGAGATTTGTGGCACTGAAGCGTGCCCTAGCACGGCCACTGCCCAGAGGAATCACTCACTAAGGGTTGCTGTAGTAATTATGACCAGATGCTACATCTTTCCAGACAGTATAAAGTCAGATGTCTCTACACACACCGAGAAATTAAAATTCAAAGGCATTTACTAGAACCTTCTGAACAAAAGACTCTGTCCTGGCAGAGTAACCCCGACCGCTGTGACTGAAGGTAAGTAGGAGACACGAGGGGTTCAGGTCAGTCATGCCCAGCTGTGGGGCAGCGGTCAGAGAGAATCAATGGACAGAACATTCACTGCGGCCCTGACCGTGCTCCGAGTGGCCTGGGGCCCCGATAGCAGCAGGCTGAGTCCACCCTTGGCCAGAGGCTCTCTGAGGACCCCATTTCTTTCTGACACAGATGAGGGCCTCTGGCTGTTCTATTCTGACTGGGGTCTTCAAGAGACCCCCCTCCCCCGAAGCTGTGGATCTCTTCCGGCACCAGGATGTAGACACCTCTCTGTCTGGGGAGGACCCAGAAGGCTCAAGCGAGACACACGATCGGGCTCCCCTCCGTTCGGGGGACGCCACATGCTGAGATCACCCCCGGGACACCTGTCTTCCTGAAATCAGGCGCCTGTGTTCTCAGGGCCCGGCAAGCCCTCTGATCCCCCACGCTCACTACTGACGGCTTGTGAGGAGGCCGCCCCAGCGGGTGAAGGACATCTAAACCATGCTACCCAGCACTGTGACAACAGAAGAGCTGAGGGACATTCTGCTTGGGGCTTCGAAGAACTCAGAAGATGAATGGGAAATTGGAATGTTTGGGTTTTCTTTTTCATTTAGACACACCTGTGTGAGGGTGGGTACAGTTCATTCTCGCCTTCTAACATACCAGCAATTTCCTAGCTTCTCAACAGGTGCCTTTCAAGGTCACTTGGTGTAAGAAGGTGACCAGGACCCCAGCAGGAAGATACATACAGACCCCATATGCTCTGGTCAGTGCCTGCCTGTGTAACGAATGGACGTTGGCTTGCTCTGGGCCAGGCTTAAAGGTATCAAACGATCGCTAAATAAAAAGGGCAATTTTTTAAAAAGGAACTAACTGGTGAGGTCAGAGATCACACTGACCTTTCCCAGCTAAGGACAACCTCAATCGGAAACAACTGGTACCAGGAAGGATGGCAGGGTCACGGTCCCGATCCCGGGGCCTGGCGGGGCCGGCAGGGAAAGGGTGATGGAGTGTGGGGGGTGGGGCTTGTGAATTACACTCTGGGGAGCACCTTCATGCCCCCCCAAAAAGAGGCTCTGGCCATTTTTCTTGCCACACACAGCCCTCTTAGTCCATTATTTTTTGCTTTTGATAGAGACATGGGCAGGTACAAGATGTAGTTACCCCTTCTCTCCATAGCAAACACAGGTTACGTGGTGCCTCAGCCCTGCCTGGCCTGGTGCCCTCGGTGGGGAGGCGACTGGGGACCCCCCAGCCCCAGCTCGAGCTCAGCCCTGCCACACAGGGATGCAGAATGAGGGGGCAGATCCTCTTCCTACTTCCAACAGGAACTAGAATTTTCATTTTCTGTGAAATCTGTTGTTTTTAAGCACTGGACATGTATCCGGAGAACAAAAAGCCCGTAACACGAAAGGGGCAGAGGGAACCCTTGCGCCGAGCGGCGCTGGCCTGTGGCCTCCCACGCGAGGACGCACCTCATCACGTTGTCATCGATCTGCATCAGGGACGTGGCCGTGTAGAGGCGGCTCAGGTCCGAGTCCTCCAGGCTCCGGGGCTTCTTTACATGGTCTCCAAAAAGAGCTTGTCTAGAACGAGACACAAAAGCAAACAGAGGATAAAATGCAGATGAAAAACCAAACAAATCACCACATGGGACACTTGAAACGCCTTTCCATTTTGCGTGTCCACGATGCCTCAGCACAGCTGGAAAAATTTTTCGTTAAAAAAATTTCTAACGCAGACAACAAACACAGCCGAGCCTGCCTCTGGCTCAGAGGCAAGCCCGGGACAGTCTGAGAGCATATTCCTTGGGCGTGAGGAACAGACGCCCTTGGACCTCAGAACGTCTCCGAGGATGAGCTGGCACCACTGACTGACTGCAGAAGGAGGGTGTCCATACCCCGTTTTCCTTCTCAGGGGCAGCTGGACAAATTGGACCAGCAGAGATGACGGGAAGGGCTTTCTCCCAAGAGCACAGTGGTGTGGCAGAGGCCAGAGGGTGCGGGAGCCGGACGGGCAGGAGGATGGGGAGAAGAAACTGATGACAATTGTGACAAGTCACCGCTAAGATCTGCTGAGGGCTGCTGCACGCCAGGCCCCGCTCCGAGTGCTGGTCGGGGGCTGACCCACCGAGGATTGTGAGCAGGAGAGAGGCAGGGGGAGCAGGGTGACCCGGGGACACCAGGCTCTGCACCAGCAGCTGGACTCTGGTCACACCGCTGCCCGGGCAGAACCCCAGGACGCCCAGATACACAGCACGATGAGGAGAAGGCTCCTGAACAATTACCGGCCACCCTCAGGATGCTGAATTTGGGGAAGAATGGTGTGGAGGTGGTTTCTCCTCTTGGGTTTGGCTGGGACTGATGAAAGCAGAGGCGACCTGGTGAATTTGGGAGCTTGGGACAAGCTTGCTTCTTTTGTTTTCTTTTTACTTTGTATATGTTGATTTTTAGAGAAAGAGAGAGGGAGAAAGTGATTTGTTGTCCACTTCTTGATGCACTCGTTGGTTGATCCTTGTGTGTACCCTGACTGGGGACCAAACCCACAGCCTTGGCCTATGGGGACGACGCTCTAACCAACTGAGTGGCCCAGCCAGGGCCGGGGACGGACTTGTTTCCAGGGCACAAAGCAGTCAGCAGAGCCCCTGCACCAACTCTGCCTGATTATTTTCCCTGAGAAACAAGAGCCCTGGCTTTCAGTGCCTCCCAAACAAGCTCCGAAAGGGCAGTCCGTCCCGGGAGCAGAAGGCGACCCACCTGTGTGAGAGGATGATCTTCTTCATGTTATCGGCCATGAGGAAGTTGTAGAAGCGCCGGCAGTGGTCCCACTGCATGAAGGTCTCCTGGGCCCTGGAAGAAGCACAGCAGAGTGACGGGCTGCCTCCTGCGGGGGGCACGGTGGGGCAGTGGGTGGCGGCTCTTGCGCCCAAGAAATGCTTGCGTGGAGAGCGCTGGCGCCCTCCGGGAGAACGGGGCCCAACGGCACTCACGCTGTCTGTGCAGAAACCTTTAGAGATGCCAACACAGCGCTGCTGAGCCTGAGACCCCAGTGAGACACCTCTCCAGGGACACAGGCTCTGTCAGGGACACTCCGACACCCTCTCCCAGCACCTTGGCCTCCTCTTTCTTAGTCATGGAACCTGCCAGTTTCCAAGTCTGCTCCAACTGAACCCTTTTTGTTTGGCTTCCTACCGTGCAAACATGATTTTCTGGCTTAATAACCGGAGTGTGTAAGGTGTGGGTGGGTGTGGAGGGATTCAACGCAGGGAAAAACCTGAAGAACCTTCATCTGCTCTTTGCTGTGAGCCCCGACGCAGCTGCCGCGGTGGAACTGGATTAGAGCAGGAACTGGACTGTGGCCCATCTGACTTGACTGGGTCGTTCACCGGGCCACACACCAACCACTTCTCCTCAAGCCTCAGTTTCCTCACCCGTCAAATCTGGGGAATCCGTGTGATCTAGAGAATCTGTTTTCACACCCCAATTGCACTAGGGCTGCGGTATCTAGACAGTTCCCTCGTGGGCCTGGCAGAGGCCATCCTGGGGAACTTCAGTGGTGTCCCTGTTGTTTCTTCTAATGGTGGGTAGGATTCCGTAGGTGGGAATTCTACAGGCCAGGGTGCCTGGCCAACTAGTGGTGTTAAGAATGAGCCTGCGTTCTGGCCTCAGCGTTCATAACAGAGTTTCCAATGATGAATTAAACCGGAGAGTTGGCTTGAGTCTGACCGCACGCATGTCCAGGGCTGGCGGGCAGCTATTGGTGCTAAGGTAACACGTCCCATCAGCTATATCTCGGAGCTGCGGGGCAGCGGTGCCCCGCCTTCACGGCTCAGCAGGCCATGAATGTGAGTTTGTCTGGGGGCAGCAGCCAGACCTTGCTAACTACAGCAAGCCGTGCTGGCGTCTGAGCCGTGGACTGGCTCTGGCTGGGGAGAGGTACTGCTGGGAGGAGAAGCCAGAGGGAGGGGAGGGATGACTGCCAAGCGGTGCTGTCGACTCAGCCGGGAAGGCTTTACCGGAAGCAAGACCTCGCGCATGGCCCCTGCAGGAGCAGGTGAGTCTTCCCTGCTGCACCTTGACATACAGGAAGCAGGGCTGCCATGGTCCCAGTGCCGAGAAAGCTCACTGCCTTCAAGCCTTGGCAAGACAAAAAGGTGTCGCTGGTTTAAAGCAAGGCACTGTCCGTCTGTGAGTGGTCCTCCTACAAATGTTGAAGGAACCCGAGCCCTGGGCAGCACCAGCACAGACGGGGCGATGGCAGCTCCCTGATCTGCCACACGACCTTAGCGCGGCTTTGGAGCTCTGTGCTCCGAGGACAAAGCTGCCTCCCTCTCCCCTCACGGCAAGAAGTGGACTCAACGTTTCTGTGCCCGACCGAGTGACTGCTGCTGTACGTCAGGCAGCCATCTGTCACCACAAAGGGAGTGTGCCACCCTGTGCCGCCCAGCACACCCTGTGACTTCCGTCTTCTGTAACTGCAGGTGTGTGCCTCTCATTCCCCTTCACCTCTTTTGCTCACTGCCCTGCTCCCCGCCCCCCTTACAGCCGTCACTTTAGTCTGGGTTCCCAGCCTCTTCAGCCTTCCCGGCCTTGGTTCCCGCACCTCAGTTTGTACAACGTGCTGGTCACGGGCTCTTGCCAACAGCAGATGGCGCTATGGCAGCAAAAGGAACCGGGGCTGTTCCTCCCGGGTAAGATTTTGTTCAATGAAAAAAAAAAAAAAAAAAAAAACGCCCTGTGTCCTCTGACGCCTCAAACCCGGTGCTCTCTGAACACTAAGCCAATGTTCACAGTGATTTCACAGCGCGTGGCCTGGGAAGCGACTCCAGAGATTCCGGTTTCACAGATGACTGAAGGCTTGCTGGAAGCTGGCCTGTGAGTTGGGTGAGGGCAGACCAAGTCCCCAGGCCAGGCCCTCTGCTCTCCTCTCTGTCACCCCAGGGACTGGGCAGGAGGAGATTTTGGTCAACTCTGGGTACACGATGACAGTGCGCTGGCAGCTGCCAATGTCTGGTCGAGCCAGGACAAAGGAACATGTCCCTTCAGCTGGCCCTCTGGAGAGCAGAGGGGAGAGCGCAGGGAAGGGTTACCAACAGGAGGATGAGGGGACGAACCTAGTCCGGCCATGCTAGAGCTGCTGAGACCGGTGACGGCTCCCTGTGGCTGAACACCAGAAGCCCCGGGGAAATGTGTCCAATGCAGATTCCTGGCCACACGGCTCAGATTCATGAGCCAGAATCTGCAGGGGTGGGGCCCACGAAACGGAGTTTATTTCTAACATGGTCCCCCAAGTACGTCTTAATGAGGTGACAGAGTCAGTCACTAGTTCACCAGGCTGGTCTCTGTGACCCACCGATCTAACTACTTCCTGTTTCATGGCGAACAAGGACTACGGTAACAGCAGTTACTGCCCCCCTTACTCACCGGTCACACCCATCAGTAATACTGAAGACACCATAGTGAAGGGTGAGCACAGGAAAAAATATGAATGCACGTGAAGCGTTTGGGGAGATGCATGTGTGGTGAGACACATCTGGGACAATTCTGATCTCGAGGGCAACTCGGAGTAGACTGCATCCTGTGACTCATCCTGGGGGGTTGGTTGGCAGGAGACCAAGGGGCAAAATAAACCTTTGCCCGGTAGGTGATCTCCCTGCGGTGATGTCTTGGACGCCCAAGAGGGGTGGGTACTTGAAAGTGAGGGCAGAGATTAAATGAGTTCTACAGACCCCTTCCCACACCATCTGAGACTCAGCCTTGCCATAGGCAAGAGGGATCTGGGACCATGAGGCCCAGCTGTCAGACTCTGGTTTGCCCAAGGTCCCCTGTGTCCCTTCATGAACCCACAGTTGTACAGAACCCCTGGGGCACACAAAGATTAAGTCTCCCCACAAAGACTCCCCAGGGAAATGGCAGCTATAAGGGAGCTTTGGCTTATTCCACGACAGATCTGATCCCAAACTACAGCTGCATGTCCCAGGCTTGGGGGGGTCGGATAGGACAACCCCCACGTCCAATGTGGAAGCAAACGACCCGGAAACTTCCGCTTGGTCTCTGCCACATTTCCTGTGTCTCCATGGAGCAGCGCCTGGTCCATTGGGCACCTCAACAAACAAGCGCAAACTGAAAGGCCCATGGAAGAAGGCAGTGGGGGCACAGGGTGGGCATCACTCACCTCAGCGCGCTGTACCCCTGGCACACGCTGACGCAGCACAGGACCTTTTCTTGGTTTGCTTGAGTCTCCCCCAAGTATTTACACACGATGTTACCGCCCAGGCTAAAGCCCACGACGACCAGCTGGGTCAGGGGGTATGTCTTCTTGATATAGTTGACCATAGCTCCGAATTCCCAGGTGCAGCCTGCAGGCAGAAAGGTCAGGGCACACGGTCACGTGAGGTGCGACAAAGATGGGGGAAAATGTGAGCTGAGAGGTTACTGCAGGGATGCCAAGACAGCACCAGAAATGTGAGTGTGTGTCTTTGGCCACTGGAAGAGAAGTTCCCAGGTGCCCCCAAGTAAGAGAGGGAACATGGCATCAGTTGTGCCCATGAAGGAAGGCACCAGGTAGCAGACACACGTGTAACGCGTTCAAAGGGGGTGGAGGGAAATCTGTCTGGACGCTCATGGAAACCAAGAGAGGCTCAGCATGTGCACGGGGACAGGCGTTCGCCCACCGATGTACACAACAGCAAGAGCAAAACCCTTTGACCCTATGGCTTCTGAGGCTGCACGACAGGACAGGATGCTGTGCCCGTGTGCATAATGATTCGTCGTGTTAAGAAAGGTACCAGGTGCATGTTATTTACAGGATCTTCTTGTGGGGGAGGGAAGGGAAGGCAAACTTCAGTCCCAAGGGACAGCCAGGGTGCTCTGCAGGATTGGGCAAGTGTTCTTGGTGACGTAAGGACAGGGGTGCCGAGGGAGGCAGGCCCGTTCAGAAACACACAGAGGAGACCTACGGACGGCGAGGGTGTGTGGGCCTCGCCTGCCCCGGAGGGATGATCTCAACGGGTGCCCCTTGGGAAGCTGGCGAACTCAGGTCATGCCTCAGCAGCGCTGTTAAGAGAAGCAGGTTGGTGGTCGAGCACAAAGGAAGGGATTCGCCCCGTCCTTCCAAGGCCCAGCCCCGGACTCAACCTAAGACAAAACCCAACAGGGGAGGTGAGGGGCTGTGGCAAGAAGCACGTACAAGTTAGACCAGCATCAAGAGAGTCTGAGTTTGGGCCTGTTTTTAAAGATACAGATCTCTGGACCAGCAGTGACACGTTTGGGGACTTCATCCTGCGTACGTGTGTAAAGATGGACACACAAGTGTGTAAGAATG
This sequence comes from Macrotus californicus, assembly GCA_007922815.1. Classification (NCBI taxonomy): domain Eukaryota; kingdom Metazoa; phylum Chordata; class Mammalia; order Chiroptera; family Phyllostomidae; genus Macrotus; species Macrotus californicus. The sequence goes on along the minus strand of VMDR010000091.1, from coordinate 30,068 downwards.
TCCACTGCAGCCCTGTTTGGAGCAGCAAAGGACTGGAAACCACCTAACTTGCCATCAACAGAGGACGAGTCACATCGCCGTGAAAGAGCATGGTGTCGAGTCTGGTCGGCGGACGTGGAAGGAGGCCGAGCCACTTTCCTGAGGGACAGAAACAAGAGGCCGAGGAGGGACTGGCGCTGTCTCAGGTGTGCGCTGGGTTTCAAAGGGATTAGATGGGCACACGTATCTGACTGAAGCAGACACTGACTTTCTGGGGAGGGGACTTGGGGGACCGGGTGGGACATAATTCTACTCATGGTGTTTGAACTTTTGCACTGTGTGAGTGTTCTCACTGCATGCAAACACTACTTTTTCAGTAAAAAAAAAATCCAGCCACTTAAAAGATCTAGCGAAAATAAAGAAAAAGGTTTTAAAAGATGTGTAAGTCCTGTGCTAAAGGCACCCCACACCTCCCTCGTGCGACGGCCGGGCTTTGCGCAGCTCGAGACGGGGACACCACTCATCTGCTCCGGCGACGGTGCCAACGGACTTGCTTTAAAATCAAGTAAATTCTTTCATTGTTCATCATCTCCTTGGGGTTCTTCCTAATTTTGTTCGTCCTTGGCTAATTATTTCTTTCTTTACGTTTTGCTCTAACACTGAATGAGCCTCTATTAACTTTCCAAGTGTTCTTGGTCCTGGTCACCACCGTGTCCCAGGGGCCTGGCACCCAGGGGGCACTTGGTCGGCGGCACCTAAATGGGTGACCGGAGACGGCTGCCCGTGCCCCAGGCCCCGTACCGGGGCTGACACTCAGATGAGGAGACAGACTGAAACAGATAAATGACTCGCCCAGCCTCACGGAGTGAGGACCCACGTCACACCCCAACGCCCAAGTCCGTCGCCTTGTTTCCCAAGTTTATGAGGAAGTAGTGTTGCTGCAGGGTTTACATTTCAACAAAAGCCTTACTTTCTCACCATCTGATTCCTTTTAGACACACCGGTCTGTCCTCAGGGTTGAGGCTAATTACTGGAGACCCAGAGCAGATGTCCAGACGCCGCGGCAGCAGGCACAGACTCGGGTTTGCCGCGCTGCTAAGGAGCAGCCGTAGCTGACTGTGCTGGCACTTCCGGAGCCTCGATGCTTAAATCCAAATGCGTCTGAGTGGGATGAAAGGCCGGCCCTGCCTAACAACAGACAAGCTGCTGGGCGTGTTGTGAAGAGCTGCCATCTCCCTCTGGCAAGGGACAGGCAAGGGCATGGTGTCTGCCCGGCTCCAGGACCAGCCTTCTGGTATGAGCTGGGTCTTCCTGGGGTCTCCACCTGACGTCGGTCACCTGAGGCCCCCAGCGTGGGGGAGCCCCTCCCTGAGCTGTTTCACTAAGAGCTACAGCAATGTTTCAGTACTAGGAGGATTTTGATGAGGTTCTATGTATTTAATCCTTATGGGATTAGCACCAGTAACAAGATTTACGTTTCTAATCTTGCTGCAACTTTTTAAAGCTGAGATGAAATATGAGACACCAGCCCGGCCTTGGAGAGGTGAGGACTAGGGGCCATCTTGGAAAGGCTGCCTGCTGAGAACAGAAAGCCCATTTTCCTCCAGACCCCGCCCCTCAGCAAGGGCAAAGCTAACACTGCCCAAAGGCCACTATTCCAAATGTCACTGCCATGACTAAGTAGGCGCCAGTACGGGGCCTGGAGACTCGGTGTTCCTTGTGGCTGGAGACTCTGAGTCATTGCTGCGTCCTCCACACCGGCCTGGGCCTGGCACGCGGTGGGTGTGTCACCTGTGGTGGTGGGGTAGGAAGGCGGTCTCCATCATGTCGGGTGAGAGCACATGCAGACTGTGGCTGCACTTGGAGAAAGGGCCTTCAAAGGGTGAACAAGATAAAACGGGGTCGTTGGGGTGGGCCCTAGTCTGACATGACTGGTGTCTTTCTAAGAAGAGGCGATCAGGACACAGGCACAGAGAGAGAGAGACAGACAGGGACGCGGAGTGGGATGACCGCCCCGTGACAACGTGGAAACAAGCCCCAGAGAGAAGCCTCAGAAGAAACCAAACCTGCTGACACCCTGAACTTGGGCAACCGGGAGAGATCAACTTCTGCGCGCTCGGCCGCCCAGACCGTGGTACTTTGTTGTGGTGGTCCCAGCTCACTCACACTGTTTACCGAGGGCCCGTGTGTCTTCACGTCCCTCATGAAAACAGTCACGGACGAAATGACAGGCTGTCTGGGACCTGCTCCAAAACCGTCTTTGAAATGGGGGTGCAGGAAGGGGTGGTGTGCGGCTGAACCAAGACTGGCATCAGCTGAGTAACTGTTGAGACTGAATGACGAATACATAGGGGTTTCCCTGGATTCACTTTAGGATTCCCTCTACTTTTGTATATTTTAAACATTTCTATAATAAAAAAGTTTAAGAAGAAAAACCCTGGAGAGGAAAGAGGGCATGTATAAGACCTGTACGCATCTGTGGCCCTCAACCCACGGGGTACCTGAGGACCCCAGGGACCACTGGCCCACACTGGGAGACAGCATCATCTAGTCCATTTGACTGATACAGATTCAACATGGCACCGGACAAACTCATTCTCAAGTCAGACTGGAAGGAAAAAAGGCAGGAAGACAAAAGCATACTCTGAAGAAGCAATGGGTCAGGGTAACGCTCTCAGATATTAAGCGGCATTACAAAGCAACAATAATTAAAAGTTAACAATGGCATTCGGTGTAGAAACGAAGGTCGACCGTCCCCTGTGAGCTTCAGGCTCTGCCCCTAAGAGAGGGGTGGTCAGAGGGCCTGCCTGTGTGCCCCACCACCCCTCCAGCTGGGTGTGCGTCCAGAGAAAAGGAAGGCGGAAGTCACAGTGCACTTGCGGTGGGGACAGAAGGGGAGGGGAACGGGACCTCCCCCTGGCCACACCCCCTGCTTACCGTAGGTGAACATGCGTGGCGAGGTCAGTTCGATGTTGGGCAGGGCGCCCAGGTGGTTGAGCACGGCGCACCGGTAGCCATTTTTCTGGGCATAGTCGACAAAGGTTCGGATGTACTGCTTCTCACTGTGGTTGGCGATTCCGGGGCAGATGACCATGGTGACGTCATCTACAGGGTGGAGACAGAGATCCAGGTTGGGGCCAACAGACAGCGACACAGTGAATGGGCACCTTACCCGGCCCTGGCGGAGGACACAGGAGGAGGGGGTTTAACAGACATCTTTCCCCTCACTTCTCTGGGAAAGAGCATCTTTCCCGTTTTCAACTTTCTACCTCTGTCCTGGCGGGACTAGCAGTCTGGTTAAATTAAATTTCGTGCTTTCGTGGTAGAAGAAGTATGAGCATTAGAAAAGAGGAAAAACACGTCACTCAGAATGGCAGAGAAATAAATATTTGAAAGACCAGCTACAGGACTTATAAACACAGTGTGAACTCCTAACCCATCTTTCATTCGTTCCCTCTGTGACTGTTTATTGAGACCCTGCCATCCTGGACTCTGGGGAGCCTCGCGTTCCCGCCGGCAGACAATAAAAAGCCACGCCGTAAGTTCAAGCGTGGCAGGCACCCTCAAGAACTGAAGCGGGAAGCCATGATGGATTCACTGGGAAGGAAACGCGCATCAGGGGAGGCAGGGGCCGCGCCTCTGAGGAGGTGGCATCGGAGCTGAGACCCGAATGACAAGGAGGCGGCAGCCCCGTGCGAGTCTGCGGACGGGCACTCCAGACAGCATGAACCTAGTTCGACCTTTGTCACTAGCTGCCACTTTAGTCAGCTCTACTGCGTTCAGTAAGGGTGAGTTTTGTTTACTGGAATCTACCCATAAATATTGGCCAAGCTCCAGTGAAAAAAAACGAGGTGCCTTCGCATGACACAGAACTCAGGAGACATGTCCCCGTGTGGTCGGAACGGCCTTTAACAGGGGCTGCCGTCTAGCTCCACTTCCGCCAAGCCCTCCCTGGGCAGCACTGTGCGTTACAGGCTGGACAGGGCAATGGAAACGAGCTGTGCTGGTGAGAATGGCGGTCCCGGACCCCCTGCCTGATAAACACGGCCTTAACGGGTCTTCTTGTCCACGGGAACCTAAGCGGAGGGTACTGAGAGCCCCCGTCATCTGCTGTTATCCGACAGACAAAACCACTCTCCCCTGCGTCTCTCGGCTCCAGTGCCCTCATCAGCAACGCAGGGACAATGAGGCACCGTCCCGGTGAGGATTAAACAGGATGACAGCATGTATAAAGCACACAGGACAGTCTGGCTTCTGTCACTGTCATCAAACCAGAGGCCGGCTCCCGAGGCGCCTGAGCTCCGAGTTTTCCCGTGTCCCCTCACCTCACGCTCTCACATGACAGTTAACAACGGCATTGGACATTGCTTTTAAGCTGTCCCTGGGGACTGGCAGGCCCAGGCTGGACTAGTCCTTGCCAGCTGCTCCCGAGTGAGCGTCTCGGCAGACCTCCCACCAGGCCCTGGGCACGCCGGACGGTGGAGTCGGCTGCATGAGTGTGTGCACGGTGCTCCCTCACCGACTGGCGCTCCTTCTCTGAGCGGTGGCCCAGTCACACAGCCTCGACCACTCACCTCCAACACAGTGCTCAGCCAAGGGCTCGAAGAGGTCGAAGGTCGAGGTGGCTCCGTCAGACATGGTGATGAACTTCCGGTGCCCGCACGGGTGTGGCGACCTCACCCTTCCCATCTTCCCATACAAGGCTGTTTGGATGTGCCCACTCTTCCCCCAGATCAACGGAGGGATGTATCTAAGAAAGAAGCAGACAAGAACTCAATTTTCTCCGCGTTCCTTGAATAATGCTATGAAAAAACCTCCTGAGCAAAAGTCTTCAAAACTGTTTAAGACTTTTTCAGCCAAATTCCGCACTACACACAAGTGAGACTTTTAACCCTTACGTCCATGCCGCGACTTGCTCCCTGGCCCCGTATTAACGTGTCCGGCAGCAGACTGGCTCTAGAAATCAACCAGGACATGCTTACACGGGCAGGATTTCAAATTCAGGGTGTTAAGGAATTCCACGCGGGTTACTTCCACAACGCAGAATAAGAAGAAAGCGAGTCATAGGTTTTAAACACATGCTACGTGACGGAGTTAGCCTCATTATCCAACGAGCTGATGTATATAAAACAGAAGCACAGAGCCTACCCTCCTAAAGGCTCGCTTCTCTGCCTTCCCCTAGCGGGACAGTCTGCAGCTACAGGGGTCACTCCACTCCCCAAAGCCGTTCTGTGACAGCGGGAAGGGCTGCAAACTCTCCCAAGAGCCTGTGAGTGCCTTGTATGTGCATCTGTCAGGAGAAGGGGGCCCGGGGTGCCCCAGAGAATGCGCTGAGAGGGCAGAGCCACGTAAATATCTGTAGGATCATCGAAGGATAAAGGCTGGTCCGTGTAGGCGAGGCATGACGTCACCCTCACAACTGTCCTTCGTGAAAGCAGGAAGTGACTGGTTCTTGACAGAAAACACGAAAACCACAAACTAACTGCTGGGAAAACAAGGTGCTCCGAGTTGCAGTTAGGACATGTTTATAGTTCGAACCACAGTGCAAGGGGGTCCCATGTACCGAGCTACGAATGGTTTCTCTTCTGCGGCTTTGAGCCCAGGCCCGACGGCTGGCCAGGGCCTGTGTCCCGGATAAACTAGGGCCGTGCGATACAAAGGGGTAATGACATCAGCCCTCCTCCCTGTGTTACATCGCAGTGGTGAGCACCGTATTGGTATCGGTAGTTCACCTTAAGCTGTTGGTCAAGTCATGCCTATCATTTCTGTCGGACCAGATGATCCTGGACACCCTTCTTAAATGAAACCAGGTTTACTTCTTTTATTTTTTTCTCTGTAATTCATTAAATCTACATAAACTTAAGAGATGTGAAGCTATCACCTTAGGCAAGCCAGGTCCCAGAGGAGCTTCCTCCTTGTGGATGGGGAGGAGGGGGGAGAGCATTTTAAGACATAAGGACATGAAGCCACTTGCCAACGTGACCCAACGGTGCAAATCTCAGGGTGGAAGCCACGGCGTTTGGAAAGCAGGAGAAGGCATTTATAAGGATGGGCGCATTAAAACAACAAGAAGCGAGCTTATAAAAGTCATGTCAGTTGGACTGCGTACTATATGGGATTTAGACGCAGGGTTTACGAACGGCTTCAGACTACCAACCTGGGTGACGCATGGTACCTAGGGCAAGGGGAGTGAGCCAAGAAACTGAACTGAGGGCTCCGGGGAAACGTGCCCAGTGCACAGCTCCGTCCGAGCGCCCAGGTGGCTTGGTGAACGTAAAGACTCTTTCCAAGCCCATTCCTCTTGCCGCCCGTATGAGCCAGGCCCGTTCGGCCAATACAGTGAGCACGCGGGGAGCATGTGCTGCGCGAACACGGTACGGACCCACTTAGTAAATCTGAAAACCCAAAGATATGCCGAGGCCTGTCTTGAAAAAGCCCAGCCACTATAAACACGAGAACAGAGTACACGACATGGATGTCACCTGGCAGCCAAGGAGAGTGGCCTGGAATGCGCAGGTGTGAACAATGACGACTTCACTGTACTAGTCAGTGCGGGCGGCAGACACCACTGAGTGAGCATGTGCACTGTGTGGCCGTCGCATTCAAAACGACTGAGCGAGTGGAGCAACGAACCTGCACCGAATTTTGCGTTGAGCTTGAACATTCCCCTGCAGAAACTATTTGGACGATCTGAAGGCCGTAGCTATGGGCACCTGGTGATTGGCAGCTTCATCACCACAACGCCCGCCCGCTCCTGCCTCAGAGCTCCCGCAGAGCTGTTGGTAGAACCTCAAGTCACCCAGGGGACTCAGCCCCCCTACAGCCCAGATTTGGCGCCCTGCCACTTCTGGCTTTTCCCAAAACTACTATCCCCTTTGAGAGGGGTGAGATTTCAGACCCGATGAGATTCAGGAAAATACAATGGAGCACCTGATGGCGATTGGGAGAGCTGTGTGAGGTCCCAAGGTGCCTACTCTGAAGGGGACTGAGGTGTCACTGTCCTCTGTACAAGGTTTCTTGTGTCTTCTTCAATAACTAATCTCTATTTTTCAGAGCACACAGCCGGATACTTTCTGGACAGAACCCACACTCACAATAAGCACCACAACAATGGTAGTCTGGCTGCGGCATGACTGGTGTCCGGGGGCTGTGCTCTTTCCAGGGCGCCCGGTGTCACCCTGAGCCTGGGCTGTGATACAGTTCTCAAGGTGTGTACGTGTGTGTGTGTGTGTGTGTGTGGATAAGAGACCGCCTCCAGACCACCCGACACCGTCTCAGTTCACGTAAGGTCAGCGGTGCCCAGGGGACGTTTCACGATCTTTAGTTTTACGGCAGTGCCGCCTACTGATCCAGCACCGTTTTTAATTGACTTCGCATTAACACAACCCCAGGGTTTACAAGATGGAAGCTGCGGGCGGAATTTTCTGTGGTGGGGTTTTTCCATGTGCTGTTTATGTAATTGTCCACAGAGCGCACACACGCACACACACACGCACACATGCACACACACAAATACTGAAAAACAAAAAACCCCAGAATACGTGCCTAGTCACTGGATTTAGGTCAGAAAGGAAATACGGACCAAACCAATGGAAAATTTTGACGTTTATATAAACACATACACACTTCAGAGAGGGGACTAGAAATGAACACGGAGGAATATGCTTTATTCTCACTACCTACGAGGTGGCGTGTCTGAAAATGGAGCTGCCAGGTGCCACCTTTTTCTGTCTCCATCATCCATCCGCCCCAGCAGGAGCTAGACACCGCCCCACCCTGCCTGAGTGCAGGCGGGCCGGCAACGTGTCTGGGCTGGCAGACCGCGGTGGCAGGAATGCTGTCAGATCCGGGCCTGGCCCTTCACAGGCCTGGAGGGCTGGCAGCCTCGGCTTGTACCTCCGGGGCCTGGCGCCGTGTGGCAAAGAGGCTGGGGCTTGATTACCCTGCGAGGGGAGGTGACGTGGAGTGGGCCTGGAGGTTGCAAATGGGACCGAGAGCTGTGCACTTTTCGAGTTTTGGAAGATCACGACATTGCTTCCCTCAACAGATGGACCAACCGACACCCCTACCAAGTACGCATTAAAATGACCTATTGTCTTCCTCACCTTCAACAATAACTGGTGTTACCAACCTTCTACATTTTGGCCACTTTGACAGGCGGAAAAAAAAAAGGTATTTCATTTCAACGTGTTATTTCTTAAGTTTGATCCAATCTATGGTAACAAAAAGAAAGTTTCTTATTTGCATTTCCGCAATTCATATATTTATTAATCATTGTATTTCTTTTGTGAATGGTCTGCCCATGCCCTTTGTCCATTTCTCTATTATTTTTCCTTTTACTTTGTAGGTATCATTTTATCGCCTCTAGATTAAGTCTTTATATATTACGGGGCAAAGGTTTTTGCTCAGTCTCTCGTATATCTTAATTTTATCTTTTGTCTTACGTAACTTGTACATATTGTTTAAATTTGTTAGTTTTTTCTATTCAGACCTGTGTGTTTTGCATTAAGCTTTAAAAAGACATACATTATATGCCAATTATATATTCTCCAATACTCCCTTTTACTGCTCCTACAAGCTTTGCCCTTACATCCGCTTATTTTTGTAAATGATAAGTAAAGATCTAATGCATTTTTTTCCTAACACCTAACTGCCTCACCCTTTGCCTACTTACTTGAACTACTGCTTTAAATATGCACCAAGTTTCCAGTGAAATATTCAGACCTGTCCCTGCCTCTGTGTCCTGGGGTCGTCGATCCGGTCGGCTGCTCTCGTGCCGACACCGCACGGCTCCCATCAGGGCCGCTCTACGGAACACTTCGAGAGTGCGGAGGGCAGGCCCCTCCACTCTTCTTTGCCAGCGTTTCTGGGCTGGTTTTTGCCATCTTGTCTTCCAGATGAAAAACTGTAGTGGCGGCCTGACCTAGAAACAGCTTGGGATTTCTAGTTGGAAACATACAGGGCGTGATTTCGTTACCCTGGGGAAAGTGACACCTGTACATGGCTTTGTCTCACTTGTCCCACTCATGAGCACGGAGCGTCACCCCGTGACTGGAGCACTCATGTCCCACAGCGAAACTTCACGGCTCGTTGCACGTTTCCGTGCTCAGTTTTCACTACACTCATTTGCATGCACTTACTTCTTACATGTATTTTTTTTTTAAAGCTGTTCTTAGAATCAGCATCTGGGCACGTTTAGTCCTAACCCCCCCACGAAAGCAGAGGTGATGCCGTCCAGCTTGCTAGCCGTCCAGGGGTCTGTCCAACGCTGTGCTGTGGCCAGTGGCTAGTAAGTGCTCGTCACTGAGAAAGCGGCAAGACCACGACACAGCACAGAGGCCACCCTGTGCTCATCCTCTGAGCCTATTTATAGCCAACATCTGGCTACATGAACAGAACTGCCCCTGGAAAGACCGCGAGGGGACTCTGGGCCCCTCCTACCCTACCGTGCCATACACACATGAGCAAGGACAGATGGTTGCTGTGACCCGTGCTCATCTTTGCCCTGAATCTGTGGGTGGCCACTTTTGCCTGTGGGACCCAGGTCCCTCAGTTGTGGATCAAACCACTTTAAAGCTGCTGAAGCCAGACTTAGCGGTTTTCCCCTGGTTCCCTGGAGTACCCCTCTACCAAGTCGGCACCGGCTGGCGCACAGTAGAACATGTGTAGAGGCTCAGCCTGAGACTGAGTGTCCCCACTCCCGGCAAGCCCTTTCCTGTGAGCCACATGCCCATCAGCAGGTACTCCTTGGCATTTCCAGTCTGTTTCAGACGGGGTGCATTGGGTAAAGCAACAACACCCCACTAAACTAACTTAAGGAGGGGATGCATTAGAGGGATGCAGACGTGGGTTTTGATTTGCGTTTTCTTAATGACGAGTGATATGTAACACCCTTACTGGGCCATTTTCTTCCACCCTGGCTCCACTTCCGTCTCTGTCTCTGATGGTAATCACAACTTTTAAAATTAATTAGTTGATAAATATATACGATCAGTCCCTTGTTTGCTTCACAATGGCTGATGATGGCAGAATTGAATCAGAGTAAAACCGGCAACAGCTAGAACGGCACGTGGCGTGATTTGGCGCTGTCTGAAAACACAGAATTCGGTTTTCAGAAAAGCGATTACATGTGCGAAACTCAACCCGGACCGTTGGACTTGGCGGCAACCGTGGCCACAGCAGGACTTGCTACAACGTCGGCTATGGTCAGTATTAGAGAATACAGACAAAAAACTGATTCCAAGCCTTATAGTAAAATCTAAAGGGGAAAGAAAAAACTGGATAAAAAAATTTCAGTATTGTATTAAAAACTCATCATGGAATCAAAAATGGCTCAGCAGAATTTGCTCCAGAAAACATTTCCTCAAAGAACCCTCGTTAAAGTGTGCGTGCCCCTGAGGAGTGGGTAACAGGTCTGAAAGAATGGGGTGGGCACGGGGCGAGGGCGTGCTGGCATGACTGGGGAGCACCCGGCCACCTCAGGGCACGATGGGGCGCGTTACGGACTGCAAGTGTATGTCCCCCCATCCACACATCAATGCTCCAGCCCCCATGTGATGCGATTCGGAAGTGGACCTTTGGGAGGTAGTTAGGGCCCGATGAAGTCACGAGGGCAGAGCCCCATGATGGGGTTGGCGCCTTTCTAAGAAGAGGAAGAGAGACCGGAGCTCGCTCTCCCCACCCTGTGAGGACAAAGCAAGCCGGGAAGAGCCCTCAGCAGGCATCCGAGCTGCTGGCATCTTGGTCTCGAACTTTCCAGCCTCCAGAACCGTGCAAAGCAAGCAGTCAATGTTGAAGACACCAGTCTACGCCGTTCTGTCACAGCCGCCCGCGGGAGCCTAAGGTCCTCGCAGCGGGGGCACGTTTCTGAGCCCCCACTCCCTGCATCGAGGCCTGGGCTAGTCACGTCACGTCTGTCATTTAGCTCCCCAACAACTCTGAGCCGTGGCGTCACCCCCACTCTGCAGATGAGGAGAACAGTGCGGACTTGTCTGGTGCCACAGGGTCCAGATTCAAGGTCCAGTCTCTGAGCTTGGTGCAGAGCGTTCCTTTCCGTGTCTCACCCAAGACCACCATCGACTCCCTCAAGCAGAAGTTAATCTTGTACCTGCTTCCGATGAGGAAGCATCTGACCAACTGCCAGTACGTTGTATTATGACCTGCTTCTGCAAACCCATCACTGGAATTGCTGGGACTTCCCTTTGGCACCACTCACATCTCACACACACACGCACACACGCACACACACACACCATCTCTTTGATTTTCCATGATTTTGCACAACTGTGACCACCTTCTTCACGGGACTGTAGTTTTTCTGCAGACAACCCTTCTGAGAGTAATTAATGAGAACATTCACACTTGATCACTCCTACAATGAGGCCGGAATGTTAATCAAACCGTCCTGGATACACCCCTAAAGATAATGAGGCCCAGGAGAGGGACGACAGTGAGAGCAAGAGGATGGAGGTGCCTCGGGAAAGGTGAGAGGTGTCCGAGTTGGGGGCGGCTGGTACCCTACTCTAATGAGTGAGAACACACTAATCGGGATGAGCACCAGCGGCAGAGGCGGGCAGGGGGGCACACTGGGAGCACAGCTCTGCGGAAGCTCCAGGACTCAGAAAACCGAGCTGCAGGCCTGTGTGTGTACGTGTGTGTATACACAAATGCACATATACCTGGGTATACACGTGCAAGCTGTGTGCACACCGGGGAGGCAAGAATGCAGGGATGGGGCAAAAGCCTTTAGAGTTTAGGGGAACAATTTGTACATACTTATCCTGGATCCTGACCTGCCAGAGCCTCCCCTCCACAGGTCTCGAACCCAAGACTCCTGCTGCTCCCACCACAGACCCCGTGCAGCCCGACTGACCTGAAGCCAGGAGGGCAGACGCAGGCCCCGTCAGGAGCCCGGGACACTGGGCTCCCCGCTCTCCGCTGACACAGAGCCCCTTGCGAGCCCCTCCTTTTCAGAAGGCCAGATGTGGGGTAGACGTGGAGTGGACTCTGCACCGCATCACCCCAGCCCTGTTGGGGCAAGACGGAGGCTGGGAAACAGCTACATCATTAACCTCGGAAACAAACGTCTCGGGCCTTTTATCTCAAATGAAAACTGGCCTGCTCGGCTTCCCCAACACTCATGTACAGGCTCATCAGAAGCAGGCTGTGAACACTGCAGGCAAACCCTTCTTCACAGCTGTCGCACACTGCATCTTGCTGTCGTCACGGACGTTGTTCCCGGGCTGCAGGCTTGTTACGCACGGGGAACTTCCAGCGCAGAGAGTGTTTCATTTTCGCCTGAAGTGACCAAAGGCGGCCGCGTGACACAGAGAGAAAACACCTCCTCTTCCAGTAACTGGCGTCTAAACACCAGAGAGAGGCGACAAGGTGCCTCTGTGACCTGTCGTGTGGGCCATGAAACCCGAATGTTGGAGAGAGCGGGCACACGGCTGAGTGATGGTAAGGCCACTTAGAAAAAGACCCACACTTTTTTGCTCTAAGGAACAAAAAACTCCATTGTAAAGTTCAGAGGAAGCCAGTTGAAATGCCTCAGAATTATACCACATGTTGAATGTGTCTGGTCCCATCGTGTTCCTGTCCCAGAAATGGCAGGACTGGCCAGACTCCTTGTACACGGACAGAAGCACGGCCCTCTCTGCCCGTGTGTGTCTCAACCCAGGTTGCACACGGTGCTTTACGTGGGCCTGGAGTTTATGACGAGGCTCCAGGGTTCCACCCAACAAATGCTGTTCACTGAAGAACTCGACCTGCCAAGGGCCAGTCGAACATTGGTGACCTCCCTGGGAGCGGGCATCGCAGCTCCTGGAGCCCCACAGCCAAGGTGCTTGGGCCAGAGCCCCCACACTCCACTGCTGACCCAGACTGCCCACTGGAGACACTGCTCCCAGCTCCTCCTTTCCTGAGGCGAAGTTACAGATTTGGAAAAACCATCAGTGCTAACCAAACAGGACATACAAGGGGGACCCAAAAAAACCGGGGTTATCTTCTGGAGGGCAAGCCCCTTGTAGGACCAGCTTCCCCTGCTAGGTGAGTGTCCTAAGAACCCAGCTGGACCAGTGCACCAGCTGGTGTTGTTGTGAGAGGCTGTGCTCGGCTTCAGTGAATTTTTTCTTGAAGATTCTTTTAACCGGTTTGCCCGTTTCATGACGGGTGACTTACGAGTGCACCTGCCCACACCACGCTGAGTGTTCAGCAGTTTTTGACCAAAAAATGGCGTGGTCCCGGTGCCCCACCCTCTCTATTCACCTAACCTCACCCCGAGCGGTATTTTTTCTTTCTCAGGATGAAAAGAGTCCTCCAAGGGAACTGGCTTGCCCGTGTGGAAGAGATGAAACAAAAAATGGCAGAAGCACTGAAAAGCATCAAAATCGACAAGTTCCAAAACTGTGTTGAGCAGCGGGAAAACTGTCTCGATCGGTGTATTGCACCAGATGGAGAGTCCTCTGAAGGTGGCTGAAGTCTGAACACGTGAGAATACACGATTTTTTTACAAATCAATGCTGGTGTTTCCGGTTGCCCATTGTACACTGATGCACAGCACACAGACTACCTTTGATGTGTCCCTGTCCCCCCCGCCCCGCTCACTCCTCCTGAGTCTGGAGAACGTGAGAACGTGAACGCAGAGGTCAACCCTTCGGCAAACCCAGGGCTGCCTTTTCGTGGCTTCTCAGGCCCAGGACCACCTCAAAAGTCCACGCTGGGCTGGGAAGGAGGGACGAGGAGCACGGAAAACTCACATCGCATTTGCTGCTGTTCCGGAGGGGGGACGCGTGGACGCCCAACGGCGACGTCCCCACGTCACCTACATGGAATGCCCTTTACGAGCATTCAAATCAAGAGACGGCTGTGAAGATCAAGACGCTGACATTCGACACGAGCACATTATCTGGCCTTTCTGTGATGTGCAGAGGAGAATTCACAAAATGGCAAGCAACGAAGTCAGAGAAAAGACGGGTTCTTAAAATACGCGGCGACAAACGTTCATCTTTGTCAGTCCACGTACGCACGGAGAGACCCCTAGTGACAGCCCGCAGCCAGACCCCGAGGCCCCCCTCGCTCCCAGGCGGCGGGCGTGCCACCACGAGGAGACAAGAACACCGTGCACCGCCTTTCAGGGCCCAGGAGACTGGGGGAAATGAACTGGCGCGGGAAAACTCACCATCTGTAAGTTACCTATAAGTTTAACAGGTACACAGGCAGTACAGTAACAGGATGTTTAGGCCTGATTTACACAAGCATTGTAAAGCTCACATGGGAAAATGAACCGGCTGCGGTGGCCAAGGAAGTTACGAGAACAGTTGTGAGGGGGACCAGCACCGCCCCACTGCCCACAGTGAGACCCCTGTAAAGAGCTACAGATACGCTAATGGTGTCCACCCTCAGGGTCCTGGCAGACCAGGAGAGACTGAAATATGCATAAATGCATCCCGAAACTTAGTGTGAGTGAAAGATGGCACGCCAATAAACGGGGTAACGATGGGTTATCCAATAAACGGTACTGGGCAAAGGGCAGTATCTAGGAAAATATTAAATTGGAGCCACACTTCACACCGGGATAAATTCCAGCGGGATCAAACAAAACATTTCAAAATAGAAAATGAAACCATACACGTGCTGGGAGAAAGTTTAGATTTTTTTTTTTTAAATCCTACAATGAAGAAGACCTTTTTCTAAGGAAAACAGAAACCCCAGAAGCCATAAAAGAAAGGATCAACAGATTTGACTATGCAAACATTTTTAAAATTCTGCATCGCAAACACCACCGGGGGGCAAAGTCAAGAGACAGCTGACAAGCTGAGAACAAATATTTGCGACTCCCAGCCCAGAGGGCTGACCCCCCTCGTACACAAAGGGTCTCTCAGACGATGAAGAAAAGGACCAGCGACCGTCAGGAAAATGGGCAGGGGTTACTGAAAAGGAAATGAAAATAGTTCTTAAACGTAAAGGAGAGGCACAGTACCTTTCCTCAGAGACATACATACAGCGAGAAAAACAGCTTCGCCTACCAGACAGGCAGATATCCAAAAGCAGGAGCACCCCTCGTGTGGGCCAGGTTTCGGGGAAGCAGACACTCACTGGGTGCGGGTGGGGGTAGCCCGAGGGCACTGGAGGGACACAACCCCCCACGCACACAACCTCTGACCCTGCCACGCCACTCCTAGTGCATCCTATGCCGACACAGGTGCGTAGGATCTAAACATAATTACCTATTGCAGCATCGGGCAGCGAAAGATGAGAAATAAATAATACCTCCATCCAGGAAACTGGTTGAACAAAGGATGGCCCACGACATAACTCTATAAGCAGCCAAGACATAAGTGGAGGAAGCTCTTCCTAGAGTCTTGCGGAAGAATCAGCGCGATGCCATGAGCAAACGCGAGGCGCAGAAGAGTATACAGCATGCGCACACTCTTTGTGCGGTAACAGGAAAAGGCGTGTGCGTGTGCGACCAACTGCTGTTTTGCAGTCATGAAACTGGAAACGGTAGCTGAAGGCGAATGGGTGGCGGCTGGGGAAGTCTTTTAATGCAAATGTCTGACCTGCTTTTGAAAAATAAACATTAAGCTCCGGAGTTAAAGACGCTTATGATATGCATAACGATTATAAATGTACTCTGATAACACAGGAGCCTTTTGACAGCAAGGGTGACGCTGAAGGAAAAAACAAGGTCACAGATTCTATTATGACCTTGACTGAGAGAGCTACGCAGGGGAAAAATACAACAAAAAAATCACTGAAGCCCTGGCTACTGTGGCTCAGTGGACGGAGGGTTGCTGGTTCGATTCCCAGTCAGGGCACAGGCCTGGGTTGCGGGCCAGGTCCCCAGTAGGGGGCGCATGAGAGGCAACCACACATTGATGTCTCTCTCCCTCTCTTTCTCCCTCCCTTCCTGCCTGTCTGTAAATCAATCAATCAATCTATTTTTAAAATGTTAAAAGGTGTAAAAAAAAAAAAGGATAAAAGAGAGAACTATGGGGAAACGCAGCCGCTGCTGCTTGAGCCATGAACAGAAACGTAAGCGGAAGGAAGTGGTGCGGCCGCCCTGAGCTCTCCCCGCGGCAAAAGGCTGAGACAGGCCCCCGCAGACGGCCGGGGCTGAGCCCCGCTGGAAGGGCAGCTCTCTCCCGTGGCGTGACAGCGCAGAAAAGTATTTCTTCAAGCGGGGGCCCAACCCCACCCTCGTGAAAACTCCCAGCAGCTCAGGTACCACATCCTCATTCTTGCCCACACACCAGGAGAGAGAGCATCACGGAGCCACAGAGATAAGCAGGTTCTAGCAACTTCTGCTAAGGCCAAGTCTGTCCCTCTTCACACGTGGAAGACAAAGGCACACAGGACAGTGGCTGAGGTCACAGCCGTACTTACTATTAGCAATAAACTACACACGACTCCCAAAACGACGAAGGACGGAATGTTTTATATCCAGAGACTTCTTTTACTTCAGGTCGATGGGAAACATCTAAATGAAACCTTCTAACTTATACAATAAGTTATTGCACAGTTTATCATGGGATATAGACTCATAAATAATTTCAGTGCCGATGGATGTAAGCTGGATTATGGGAGTCCCAGACATTAGCTATTTTTAGGGGTGATTCGTCACGTAGCTTACATTACTATGGTGACTATACTGTATCAATTTTATATTGATGAAACTGCCGAATCTATACTGTATCAATTTTATATTGATGAAACTGCCGGATCTACACTGTATCAATTTTATATTGATGAAACTGCCGGATCTACACTGTATCAATTTTATATTGATGAAACTGCTGGATCTACACTGTATCAATTTTATAATGATGAAACTGCCGGATTTTCCTCTGAGTATCAAACAGTGTTTCATTTTTAAAAGTTTCTTTGTTACCAAGGCTGCGAACATGACTTGGTGTTTATTCCTAGTACTCCCTCTTGCGGAAATTTTCTAGTCATATCCTTTACCTACTTATCCACTGAGGTCTCACTGATGTTCAAATATACGACCTTGGGGCACACGAGATGTCCTATGCCATTTATACAACAATCTAGTGAATATTAACATCGATATAAAGTAGCTGTAACAAAAGCAGCCACGCTTATTAAACTCTTACACGTGCCAAGCACCCTCTAAGTCATTCCACACGCTGTCTCTTTTTGTCCTTGTCCTGAGCCCATGAGATTAGTGCTCTTATCCCCGCTTTACAAATGAGGAAGCAGGCTCAGCAAGGTGCAGTCACCTGGCCAGCGCGGGGCAGAGGTGGCCTCTGAGCCCAGGTGGGCCCCCGCTGTCCCCTCCAACAGCATCTGGGCTCTGCTCTCCTCTCCCCCTCCGTGGGCCCTCTGCCTTCACCTTCTCAGTCCGGGGTAAACCTTCACGCAGTTTGGCTTTCTCTAGTTTCCTGTTTTTTTCTCCTTCCTGTCTCAGCTTTTGTTTCCTCATCTGTTTCTTTGGCTTCTCTGAGCTAACTTCCTTTTTCACCCTACTACTGAAAATTCATCCTCAGAAACTCCTGATTCTTTCTGGCCTGGCTCAAAGGCCTTTCTTTGGTCAGTCCCCCTCCTTCCTGACTTTCTGTGGTTTCTCACCCCTTCTCATTCAAGGCCTTTTCTGCCTTCCACAGCACGCAAGGCTCCTGGTCTCCCTCCTAACCTCCCCACTGCCTGTCTCTGGCCGACTGGCTGCTTCCCCCCGCAGCCTTCGGTCTCTTCCGTCAGGTTTCTCTCCCCCACTGCCTTCCTCTTCCTGCAGGCTGCCGATCAGGACTCGGCACACTCTGGCCTAACCTCACACCTAAGTTCTATTGCCCGGTTGTCCTGCCCATGTGCCCAACCCACAGAGTGCCCCAAACCATACACTTTCCCTGAGAAAGCGGCTTCCCCATCTGACCTCTCACTGGCTCTCAAAGACTCTCCTTCTCTCAATTCCCAGTAGCCTCTGCGTTGTCTGTGATCCAGCCCTTTCCTTCAAAGCCCAGGGCCACTCGACTATCCCCAACATCTACGGATGCGACCTTGAAAGGTCTCTAGAGCATGAGCCGTTCTTCCCTCTCCACCCCCTCGTGTGCTCTGGGAATCAAGCCCAAACTTCCTTCCTGGGAATTTGCGACTCTGTGTGATCTGACCTCCTGGTCCCCCTCTAAAGACCTGGCCCCCCACCCTGTAATCAGACAGCTCTTGTGGCAGCACATCATGGCACGGGGAGCTGGCCAGGAAGCTACTGAGGAAACCGGGCCAGTGATGGGGCCAGGGCTCATTCGCAAACAAAGCCCAGGACACAGCGAGCAAAGGGCAGAGAGAGTGGCAGGTCCAAAGCTCACACAAAGAACAGCGCGGAGATATTTGGGGACTGTGAGACAGACGGTCCAAGTCCAGTCAAACAAAGGTCTCGGGAACTGGGGGGCACAAGCAGAGTGACTGTGAGGTCGGGGCAAAGTGGTGACAGTGAGAAAATGTGCCCAACCAGTGAGGCCTCCGTCATCTGCTTGCCCAGGTGAGCTGAGCCGGCCAAAGGCCCTCAGGAGACAGCAGTGCACTGTAGGCGGACAGTGCTGGCCTGGAGAGCAAGGTCAGTTTCCTCCAGGAGCCCTGGCTGCACTGACGGCTTTCGCTGGCTCGCACTCACAGTGACCTCTGTGCCTTCTCTCGTTTGGACCCAGCTGTACCCGGCAACCGCCTTTCAGGATCACACAAGACCTCAACAGCCGAGCGGCCACAGCACTGTCTCCCTTTCCCCAGACTCCTTTATTGCTTCTCATAGGTGCTCATTCTGACGCTTAATCACGTCCGTCGGCACCGACGTGGTGGGAAGCGGTGGCCGTCGAGTTCTTGTGATGCAGCTGAAACACTAGTTTGGGGTCCTGGCAGCAGGAGAATTCGGTGCTACGTGTCACCGGAAAGTCAGAGCGGCTGTGCCAATGGCACCGGTCCCCAGTGGAACGGTGGAAAAATACATTACGTGCTGCTTTGGAGGCCACGGGCGGCTCTGGATGAACCACTGACCTGCCGGCGAGGTCTCCCACATGCTCTGGATTACAGATGCCTTTAATGGCCACCTCAGAAAGTGACTCGTCTGGCTTGACGCCACGTGCCCATGCTGACCTGGAGGCCTGACTCTGTGATTAGAAGCTGACACAGGGAGGGAACTTGGGGTGGCTCACAAGCTGCCACCGGGCTGACTCATTTCCAAGGCTCACGGTGACATGGCATGGCAGGTGGCCACCTGGGGCCGATGAAGAGCTCTGAGGAGCACACGGCCCTGGGGAGGGGCACTGCTAGGCCCGGCAGACAGTCGTGTGGGCTGGCACCTCATCCGGTCACAGGAAAGCCAACGCAGCGAGGGTCACAGCTTTCTGTGTCAGCGACAGCTTCCCTTCCTAGAATTTTGTAGAGGGGGCAGACTTCCTCACAAACCCGGGAAAATGCCTTCCTCAGCCCAGGCCCACGTGCTTGGAAGGTGCCCTGCAGACTGTGGGAGATTGTGGTTCCAAAGCCCGTTGCCCCCCACACAGCTGCTTCCGCAGGGGATGAAGGACAAAGTGCAGTCAACTGTCAACCCTCCATCGCACTGGATGGACGTGGCACTGGCGGTCTAGGTATCCGGCTCCGAAGTCAGCTTGCTGTCTCAATCATGCTTCACGGGCAAAGCACATGCTGACATACGGCATGAAACAAGCTGCCTGCCAGGGTGAAGGAAGACGTGCCAGGGAGCAGGCGGAGGAAAAGGGACAGCCTGAGATCAGAACCGGTAACCACGGAATTGATGGGATCCGTAGAACGTGAGAAGCTGATAAAAGCTGCTACTCTTGGACGTTGTAGACTTTCTAGAAAATGTGGCCCTTGGGCATGGCACATGGGTGATGAACCTCCTTCCGTCTCAACTCATAAACCAAGGACCCTCGAGTCTTTGGGATGCTGAGTGTCTCAGGCTTTTCGGCAATTCCTGCCTGAAGGCGCAGGGTCTCTCAGGAGAAGGGACGATCTGTACTAGGTGACGGAAAGTGGGTGGACGTCCCCGCAGACTCAGCTTGGTCACCCCGATTCGATCCTAGAGGCCTCGACGGCGGTGGCACTTTCCTGTCTGGCTTAGACGGCCTCTGGGTAAGTGACCTGCCAGAGCGAAGACAGACAGTGCGGACGCCACACCCGCGAGTCAAATCAAACCTCAGCAGCCCCCGCCCGCAGCGCACAGCCACTCACGGAACCTCGCCGTCTGACGGCAGAAGGCAGTGAATGATGGAGAAGGCACTGAGCCGTCCCTGGCTGTCTGGGGCTGCCTCGGTTTAGCCCCGAAAGCCCCACGTGCTGGGAAGCCTGTTGGTCTGGGGAAAACCGGGTCCTTGGCCAGCCTAGTTACAGAGGACAGCAAGTAGCTCGGATCTGGCAACTCAACCTTTCCACCCTGGCAGGCTGGGTTTGGGCGATTTCATCGGACACACAAGCTATTTGGGGAGGAAGTCACTGGGAAAGGCGACCTCACCGAAGCTAGCTGCCAATCCTCGGTCTCAGGAACGATGCTCTCTGAGCCCTTCATCTCTCGAGAGCTCCCCTACAAGGGGGTGTCCAGGTAAATGCGCTCTGAAGGTCTGGTGCCTTCGTAACACGTGCATCAACGCGCCGCAGCACCACTCACCGGTCGTTAACGGCCTATCACAAGCGTCTGAGGAAACGTGCACGGTTCTTAAAAACGGGGAAAACCAGGTCCATGGCACTAAGACTCTTGGCCATGCCAAGTTTACCCTCTGAAAAGGATAAGGCGACAGGGCTCAGCCAAGGAGGAAAACAAATCTAAATCTGACCTGGAATGCCTCTGGGAGCAAGAGGGAATTAAGAGGAATTTAAGCCCAAGATAATGAAATCCTTCTTGGCTTCACCTCACTACAAATGAGCTGCGCCAGTTCCGAAGTTTCTAACCCACAGGGGCTTAGGGGTGGCCGTGTGACCCGGAGGGAGTGTGTGAAGCTGCGTGTCCCTGATGTTTGATTAAGACTGAGAAAAC
The DNA here is from genome assembly GCA_007922815.1 of Macrotus californicus. Taxonomy (NCBI): domain Eukaryota; kingdom Metazoa; phylum Chordata; class Mammalia; order Chiroptera; family Phyllostomidae; genus Macrotus; species Macrotus californicus. The sequence continues at coordinate 9,091 of VMDR010000091.1, read as the reverse complement.
AGCAACCGTCCCCATCCAAGCCCCCTGGACCTCGCTTCCCTGCGGGCACCGCCACTGCACCAGGGGGCGAGGAAGGGAACGGCGGGGGCACGGGGCACCCGCACAGAGGCCCGTGCTGTTTAGGCCTGGAACAAAACTGCATATATTGCACCGTCAGGGCACTTCTGGTGATGAAATACGCCCGTGTCCGCTGTCCACTAGGGCAGAAGCAGTGTGTCTCACACATCTGTGACAGACGCAGTGTTTTTCCAGGCTTTTACCTGGGGTAGATAAAGCAGAGGGAGCATCACTGTCAGGAAGTGAATACACGTGACAGCGAGAGAGAAGGAACTGGTGTTGTTCGGGAGGAAAACCAGAAGTCGGTCTGCTGGCTCTGCCGTGTCCGAAATGTCTAGGAAGCACAGTTGTGCAGAAACCAGCTTAAAAAGTGCTTTTGGGAAATGTCTGCAATGGAAAAGCTTTTTAAAATGATCTTCTTTAGGACCTCCCCACAAAGGAGTTTCAGAGAAGGGGATCCTCCAACACTCGCTAACCAAGACAACTGGGGGAGTCTGGGCAGGAAAACTAGCCACGCGGACTAACGATGGGGGAACATGTCAGTGGGCGTCTTGTGTGGGGCCTGCACTCTGGAGAGTGAAGGCAGAGGCAGGAAAAACCAGAGGATGAAGCCATCACGACCCCGGGCAAGGTCCCGGGGTCTCTGCCATTCCCCTGTGAGGTGACCCTCAGAGAGGACACCGGGGCACAGGCAGTCAGCTACTCTCTCTGGGCTGGTGTTGGAATGGGCACGACTTCACTCCCAGGTTGAAGGTGCCTCTCAAACCCACGAGGAACAATAATGCCCCGTTCCTACTGGAACAGGTGGCAGCTGGTGGCCAAAGAAAGCTATTACCTGTCTGTCTCCCGGGAAGAAAGGGCCCTCAAACGTGGGGCAGTGGCTCTGATCACGCTGCTTCCCCTCCCCCGGCCCTCCAGGTGGCCGAGGTGCCTCAGTGAACCCCCCCCCCCCCCCGCCGGTGACCTGGCTCTAGGCCAGTGGGCTGTCTAAGCCCTTCACCACGTGCCTCCCAAACGCCCGTGTCTGCAGCTACACCACAACACACACTGGCGGGCCTGCCAATGAGCGAAGAAGCAGAGGCCTGGCTTCCCCCAGGGAATACATGAGCGTTAACAGCAGGCTTCCAGAGACAGGTGCCTGCCACCTCTTTGCTTTGAATGGAAACTTCCGCTGGGCCAAAGGGAAGGGCGGAGGCTGCCAACTGCTTTTATGAATCTACCTAGGGGTTGTCCTGACTTAATTTAAGACCAAAAGAAACCAATCCATCTCTTTTCAGAGACAGGGTAGTGACTTCCCAATAAACAAAAGTCTGTCAGAGCTACAGGCGCCCCGACTCCCCAGAAGCCCGGCAGCACTGCTTGTGTGGGCCGGGGACAGTGTGGTTTCTTTCACCAGAGTGCACGTGGCCGTTGCCAAAACGGGGACCCCCCTCACCTCTGTCTGTCAGACGGAACAGGGTCACACTTAGGATTTGGAAGCTCTAGGGGTCCTGTTCTGTCTCATCAAGAGGGAGGCTCTTGATGTGGGTGCACACGCTCTACTGACTGGACCGAGGCAGACAGACCCCCATCAAACAGGGTGGGCCGTGCTAAACGGGCAAAAGGGCTGCAGGCTGGGCAAACACGTGTGTAGGAGGGAGGAAAGGGGCTCGTCCTGAATGAGGAGAGGTAGGGGCAAGCCAGGGAAGTTTCTCAGAACTCACACAATTTGAGATTGCTTACAGGACAAGGGGCATTTGGGTGGTGAGAGGGAGGAGGGAATGTGGGGGTAGCCGGGGGCTACCAGCCCGGGGGCAGGCACTTCCTGGGCAGAGGGAGAACCCCGCAGCTGGGGAGGCCGGACCGGTAGGCTGGGGGCGTGCTGCAGTGTGCCTTGGGTGCTGGCCTGCTTGAGGAAGCCCGCTGAGGTGGTAGGGTGACCGGCGAGTGGGTCAGAGGAGGTGACTCAGGACACTCCTACAAAAGCCCACGGGAACGGCAGTTACCCAGGTGAATACATATCAGAGTCCTGAGCTGTACTGAAGGTTTGGGTGTTTCACTTACGTACAAATGACAGCTCAGAAAAATGAATACGCGTTACATTTTTCACTCAGAAAAAATAGAGACTTGTGTTGTCATCTGCTGTCCCGTAATTCTGGACGGAGCCTTTGGCCTGCGAGTTTCACCGGAAGCAAGCGCTTCTTGAGGACAAAAAAATGAATCACTAGGTAAATATTGATTCGTTGCTAAGTGAACAAGACACGTATCGCCGCCGTCCAAGCAGTTTCCCTCAAGGCACTGAAAAGATTCACATCCAATACAAGGTCAGACACATTACCTTAAAACAGACGGAAAAGTGGACTTGAAGGCTGAAAGGGAAAAAATTCCCCATTCTCCCCATTTCAGGGCTCACCTCTCACCCACTCCTTCCCAGAACAGAGGAAGCGTTCTTTCTGACCCCGCATGCTGGTCCCGGTAACCAGCGGCTCTCGGGCGTCCCTGGGGACAGCCAGCAGCCTGTTATAAATCACTCAGCTGCACCCGCCGGCCCAGACGTGGGTGGTGAAGGCTGCAGACAGGCTTCCTCTAGAAATAAAGTCTTCAAAGCCCCAGAAACAACACTTTTACCCATAACAGACACGTTTCCTGCCTGCAGCCTCAAAGACACGGGGGTGGGCGCACTCTGACAGAGTGCAAGAGCACCGGGGACAGTCACAGAGGGGTTGAAAGAGAGCAGGGTCGCTCGGGACCTGGAAGGCTCCCCGGGGCCAGGCCCTCTGGCCTCTTGGCAGGAGGGCCCTCACTGCCCTCGGCCTCGCTTCCCCCACCTGCACCGTGGGGACACTCTCTGTCTGCCTCCCCTTCCGTGAGAGGGGAACCTAGTCTGCAGTCACAAACGTGGGTGCACTTTCCCCTATCCTTACAGTGAACAGGAAAGTGAATCCAGCCTGGAAGTTGTTGAGAGGGCGGAAAGGCACAGGCCCATGAGGGATACTTGATGAATAGAAAAGGCAGCACTACGGGCCCCGGAGTGACGTGAAGACATCTTGGCGAGGCGCTACACGGATGCAGGGCACAGGCTTTGCTACCGTTGGCACCAAAATAAACAAGGAGAGGCCAGTGAGAAGATGGAGGAGACAGTGCGCCCTTCAAGCAGTCAGTGGTCATGTCCGAGCCAGAGAGCCCGGGCGCTGGGGTTTGTCCTCCGCAGCCCCATTCCAGCGCACTCTGAGGGGGCGGCCGCTGTCAGCTGAAGGGCAGGGCTGGGAGGCTACTGTTTTGGGGAACTTGCCCCTTCACATCACCTTCAGGCCTCCACGCCTCTGTCATTCGGGGCTCTCCAGGAGGGAGCAGCTGGGTAGTGGCAGGGGTGGGACAGTGCTGGGGGCAGGGGGACACGGCCGTGAAGTCCTGTGTGACGCCCCCTTGCCAGCAGCAGGTGGGGCCACCTGCCACGGAGGCCAGCACCTTAAGCTTAGGGTGAAAGTGCGCCAGGGCAAGAAGCAAAGGGAAACCATTAAACCTAATGTCTCTGGGCTATTTTTTTTTTTTAAGGGAAAACAAGATTAAAAAAAAAAAAACAACTACCATAATCGGCTTTTCCTTCTCCCTTTGAACTACTAGCATGGAATCAAAGCTCATGTGAGCCGTCCAGGACTTTCTCTAACAACTCAGGAACCCGGGGGCGTGGGAAATTGCACTCACCTTGATGCAAACTTACAGGGCTTTAACACCTCGCTTTCCAGAACCTCCAAAGCCGAGATGACTGAGGAAGTGGGGCCCGCTGCAGGGTCCCCCTCAGCCCGAAAGCGGGAGCGAACGTTACTTGCCAGTCCAGGTTCGAGCATTCTCCACGTTACTTTTTGTTGTTGTTGTTTAATCTTTATCGTGTTTTTTCCCCATTACCATTTAGTCCCCTCACTCTCCCCTCCCCCAGCATCTACGGTTTAGCTGTGACTGCAGACTGGTCCAGGGAGCAGGTTAGCATGGCGGCCACTCACTCCACCATGAACTTCCCATCACACTGTGTGCCGTGTACTCACTCTACATTAAATATGGAAAAAAAGTGCCGGGCAGCTCGAAAAGCACGCAGATCCTGCGCACCCCCCCTCTGGGAGGAGGCTTCTCCCGACAAACACCCCTCTGTGAGAACAACGTGTCCTTGACTGACACCTGGCGTGGAGCCCCTGGGACGGAGACTCCGCAGCAGGGGCAGTTCCCAGGTCGCCATGGTGACATTATACTGTGCACCGCACTCCACAAGCATCGGGCAACACGACCCAGTTTCACGTCTCTCGTTGGCAACTTCTGGGCCGCGGTATCCCTGTTACAGCCCGAGGAAACTGCACCCGATCGCACAGACACCCAAAGCCCACGGCGGCTCCGCAGGAGAAAATGAATCAGTCACACGAGGCGAGCGAGAACCCAAGCTCTGAGGTGTGTCTGTTGCACCTTTATCTGTTCTGACCTGAGAGTCATGTACTTAGCGTCACTGCCCCCAACTGAGGAGGGGAGAGACGCCAGTCCCCCGGGAGTATCGGAAACCCCACTAAGCGTGGGTCTAAGACAGCTCCAGGAGCAGCGTCCGTCTGACAAGGCGCCCCTGGCAGAAGGGGATAAGCTTGAAGAGGCGCGAAGCGAAGTGGAAATGCAGAGGGCGGAGGAGGGAAGTGAGACCCAGGAAAACACGGAACAGACACTTCACGCACGAGGCTGGGCCCGAGCCCCGAAGGAAGACACCGTTATTCTTCTGAACGACGTTTAACCACGCGTCTCTTGAACAGTCAGTGTGACATAAAAGGCACCTTTTACAAGCATGGTGTCCTCTCTCAGAAGCAGTGCTCACCCAAAATACAGAGCTGGACCTTCGGCAGGGACACCTGGCTCACCCGGAATGCGGGCATTGTTTAGGTGGGCTCCCTTAGCTAATGCCGCTTCGTTTTCCAGTAAGAGAGGAACAGTACCCGACTCATAAGTCTGTGTGTTTCTGCTTATTAATTACTTTGGGTGAGGATGGCTTTTCTGCCCTAGCTACAGAACTGGAAACAGGGCCTTTGACCAAGGGCTAGAACGTGCAAGTATTCTGCATCCACCTAAAAACAACAAGCGTGTTCTGCAAAGTCCACGTCCTGAGGGACGACACCAGGCAACCAAGATGGGACTCTGTCTCCTGCCCTCCAGGGTTCAGACACAGACTTCTGTGGAGACTGTGGCTATTTTAACAGCCAGGACGCTGTTTCACACGGCGCCCCTGACAACACAGCATGAGAAGGTTCTCCGAACCCCATACGGGCTGAACAGCTCAGCAGGCGGGCGCACAGCGGGCAGGGTCTACTCACTCTTTGGTCAGGAGAGGACAGGACTTGAGCAGAAAGCGGGAGAGCCCCGAGTCCTGGAAGTAGAGGTCAGGCGGGGCCGTGGGGCTCTTCAGATTCAAACAGCGGACGATCACGTACAGCACGGCGGCCACCGCGGCCAGCTTCACCCCGTCAAACACGGCCGGCAGCTCGGGCGTCTCTAGCATGGCGTTCATCTTGGTCTGGGGAGCAGAGCATAGGTTCTAGCTTTAGAGCCCCCAGAGGATGGGTGGGGCCCACACTCAATGAGACAAAGCCCGCGATAACAGGTCCTATGCAGATGGGTCCACGGGGCCCACCCAGGTGGACTGCCATCAGGGCTTTACAGCCACCAAGGGACTGGCAACAACCCAAATACAAACAGTCCTGGACACTGATAAGCTGGGCAGGGCGTTGTTGCTTTATTTAAATCTAATGAAGGGCAGGGCGGGTGGCAGCCGGGCGAGGCGTGTTCTGAGTGTCTGCTTCCCACCGCGAAGGAGCTGCCAGTGCGTGGGCGCCCTGTGCGGCACTCCACCTGTGGCCGTGTCAGTGTGCCGTGGCGCCGTCTCGCAGCAGCCTGGCTGCTGGCACCCCCAGCAGGAGAGTGAAAGCTCCAGGCTCCCCAGCACGGGCGACAGCTACGGTGGCTGAAGGAAGCCCCCCAGGAGCCCACAGAAGGCCCCTGCGCCTGCTCCAGCGCTATCTGCGATGGGTGTCCTTGTCACTGTCACAGCTCCCTCGGGCTGGTGGGCTCTGTCAGCAAAGGGGCGCACCCTGGGCCCGTCCTGTCCTGGTCATCACCATGCCGGGGTTCTTGCCAGGATTTACCACCTGCGCGTCGTCTACCCGGCCTCCAAAGGCTACAGCGTCAGTGACCAGTGCCCCCCTCAGCCCCGAGGAGCACAGTCCGATGGGACTGAGCTCACCTTTAAGACACCGAGCAGAAGCTACGGCGCAGGACTGAGGAATTCCGCAGGTTGCATGTTTAACCCAAACAACAGCCAGGTTTCGTGGGTCCGTCCTGAAGGCCCGTACTGAGCTTACAACTGGCTAAGTAGGGCACGCTTTCTTTTTCATTTCCTGGCCCTGACAAAAAGCTGACAAGTTTTCCACATGAAGCTGTGTCATGGGAGAACGCAGCAGTGTTAATTGTATGGAAAAGGGAGAGGTTATTCTGCAGTGGAAAGTGCCGCTACCACCCCCCTCAACAAAATAGTAGAACAGATAAATCAGTCAATAAGTCTAAGGAACCCTTCTAAGATGAGCCAACTTATATTAGAAACGCGGAGAACGGGAAATGCAGAGAACGGGAAATGCAGAGACCGGGATCCTCTGGAGGGCGGGAGAGGGCGGTCCAGGCAGGGAGGACGAGTGGGGCCGTGGGTCTCCGCGTGATGCTAACAGGCAGGCCGGGGCCTCTCTGTGGGCTGAGCCCACACCAGGTGCAGCAGGCATCTGTGAAGGTACCTGGGCACGGCCTGGGACACAGACGTGAAAGGGGATGCCGTGGTCCCCAGGTGTGGCTGTACTGCCTGCTGGCTCCACCCCTCCATTTTTAGGGCAGGATGAGACAAAGCCACATGGGCTTGACTCGGCCATCTGCTCCTCAAGACACAGGTGTCAAGTTCAGACCCAGCCCAGATCCCAGGGATCCTTGCTCCTCGCTCCTCGGGGTTCAGGCAGTGTGAAACAGAGCTCAGTCCACTTTTCCCCCACTAGTCCCAAAATAGGCTAAAAGTGGACCATGGAGTGAGGACATTGTGTGTGTATATCTGGCTTTTCTCACGCTCTCCTAGCATTTTATCTTTTGAGGTAGTTCCAACCTCATACCTGGGACACACACACGCACATGCACACCTCCCAATGCACGAAACCAGACATCAACAGGAAAGCAACAGAAACCCAGTCTCTTCCTCGCTGTGCAGCAGAAAAACAGAACATCAGCTGTCACCTTAAAAATTAGGGAAACCACAAGCTAACAAAAAAGGAGAAAATGGGGACTCTCACAGCCAAGGTAGCTATGGCAACAGCTTCCCCGGGAATGGCTTCCAGTAGCCTCTGCTAAAAACAGTCAGCCCGAGAACTCGGGTGGCCAACAGCACAGACAGAACGGGCAGGACAAAACAGTCTCCCACAGACATGACTGGGGCACGACAGAAGGAACTCTCTGAGACCCAGGGCAGGGTCACAGGGGATGCAGAAACCCTTGTCTACAGTCAAGGGGACTTCGGCAAATACGGGACCCGACCACACTGCAGCTGACCTCTGTCAGGGACTCCCGACTCAGTGGGAAAGGCAACCAAAGGTCGCCGCTCCCTAACTCGCCTTCTGTCGTTAGGGCAAGAAAGTCATTTTTAAAAATGCATCTGACACAATTTCATGACCAGGCTAGACCCTGGAACATACATTCAGCTTCAACCACCTTCGAACATGTAAGAGCTGACGGTTTCCTTAAAGCTCAACCTCTGGGGACATGCTCCCCTAAAGACTAGCTATTTATAAATGACTAAAACAAGGGTTCCTAACTTAGGGTCCGTGGGTCCTCTAAAGCAGGGGTCCCCAACCCCGGGGCCCATGGACCGACATCGGGCCACAGAGCTGGAGGTGAGCTTGAATGTAATGCTCTCGAACATCCTGAAACCACCCCCCGACTCTGGTCTGTGGAAGAACTGTCTTCTACAAAATTGGTCCCTGGGGCCACATAGGTTGGGGACTGCCACCCTAAAGAATTCCAGGGCCCAGGAACCCCGTGGGAGTTTGTGTAGTGCACAATTTTCTGAGAGGGAGGGTCTGCAGAACCAATCAGTTCTCCAAGGCCTAGGAAGTCCACAGCGCCGAATTCGAACATGCTCCACGGGTTCAACCTGCGGCCCTGGCCCGACCCCTCAGGAGAGCCCTACCACCTGGGCTAGTCAAGCCAACAAGGAACAAACATCCAAGATGACACTGCTCAGTCCCATGGATTTTTAAATGTAAGATCTAGCAGGAGCTCCACATTTCGGTGACATGACACTGGTGACACGGAACCAGGACCGGTGCCCTTTCTGGCCCCTGTGCTGGGAAAAGAACATAGGAAAGCAGCAGGTGCCTTCACCAATTTCCCTACTGGTCTAGGGCAGACTTAGCCAATAAAAATAAAATAATAAAATAGGTCCTTCCCTCCCCGCTTCCACTCACTACTGATTAACGTGAGGGAGGTAGAAGAAATAAAAATGCGAGCCTGGACAATACTCACCTGTCCTTTGTTCCTGTCTACCGGAAATTAATTGTCCTTGAAATGTTGTACAGCTGGGCCGGTCAGCTCAGATCTCTCCTTCAGGTTTACCTAAAAGCTGAAAAGATGGGGGACAAGAAAAAAGCAATTTAGTGGAAATACAAGCACAGTCTGCGTCTCTCTGTGTTTCAGGTCTTTAGGGACATCTGCAACTGCCACATGTGCCACACTCCGCTGTCTGAGCAAACCTGCTGGGGGAGCCTTGTCAGTCCACAGACGAGCGGGCTCCCTCTGCTTTCCAGGACAGGCTATCTGCAGCCTCAGAACTCTGGCTAAAGCAAACTCACCCTGCTTTTTGCCCTTTATCTCGTAACTGTAATCTGCAGAAACACCCGACAGGTATCTCTCTGTGTTACCAATGACCGGACTTAATGAGGCTTTAGGTCAAGATAGCAGTCGGGTGACTCATTCTTTCTCTTGCGAACAAGTGCTGGAAGCAACC